>SKCR01032189.1:0-85808 GCA_019454045.1 Zanthoxylum bungeanum
ATTCACAAACATGACGTTTGTGATTTATTCGATCATCAAATGTATTAGATCATCACAAACGTCACTATGAACAAGGGATAACAGTTCGGTGGCACGTACATCTTTACCGCTAAAAGTGATTTTAGGCATTTTTCCTACTAAGCAAGATTCGCAGACGTCATATGAATTTGGATCAAATCCGTCCAAGTACTCACTCTTCGAAAGTGTGGATATGCGAGTCTTGTTTATGTGTCCCAGACGACAATGCCACATATAAGTTTCATCTTTATGACTTACTTTAAGCCTTTTGTTTGTTACATTTTGAGATTGGTTTATATTCAAAATATAAAGACCATTATTTACAACAGCAATGCAAATTTCTATATCATTTTTATACATAAAACACCCAGTGTTTCTAAATACAAAAGTGTACCCACATTGGGCTAACATAGATACATAAATAATATTCCTAGTCAAACTAGGTACATAATAACAGTCTGTAAGTTCAAGTACATGCCCCGATGGCAGTTTTAAAACAAAAGTGCCAACGGCCAAAACGGCGACTGGAATCCCATTTCCAACACGGAGGTCAATCTCTCATGACGCCAGTCTCCTGCTAATCCACAGATCCTACACATCAGTACAAATGTGAGTACCACAACCAGAATCAAAAATTCAATTTTTAAAACTAGAAGTAGTCATGTTTATTTCTATAACAAACATACATGAGGCCGGTGCCTTGCCCGCCTTGATTTCCTTCCTGAGTGCCTTTTACTCGCGCAGTCACGCTTCTATTGACCCCGCTGTCCGCACTGAAGACAAACATCTTGGGATTTGTCCTTGGGCTTCCCAGAAGCCTTTGACGATTTGGCCTTGCCCTTCTTATTCTTCTTGACACCTCCAGTCGCCTTAGACCCAGCCCTCGGAGTCCGAGATGTAGAAGCGAAGAGCGCCTCACGCTTCTTGCCCTTAAAAAGCTCATTTTCTGCCTCACACAGCGTGGACATCAACTCTCCAAGAGTCTGCTCTTGGTTCATCATATTATAGTTCATGATGAACCCACTCCAAGTGTCGGGGAAAGACTGTAAGATCAAATCTATAGAGGTCTCTATCTCAAAGACAATCCCCATTTGTCCAAGCTGCTCGATGTCAGAAATCATATGTGTCACATGATGTTCAACAGATGTACCCTCCGACATCCGAGCGCGGAAGAGATTCTTCTGTAACTCATATCTTTGCGATATAAGATTAGATCGGTGTAGATCATTCAACTTCGCTAACATGTTATAGGGATCCAATCCATTGTTCTGTCGACGGAATTGCTGAGTCATAGCAGCAAGCATAATAGATTGAGCAGTTGCGTTGACATCGCTATGAGTCTTCCAAAGCTCTAGTTCGATCAACTGATCAGATCTGGGCTTAGGCCCAAGAGGTCTCTCTATAGTATATAGCAGCCTCTCGGATCCAAGGACTATCCTTAGATTCATTTCCCAATCGGAAAAGTTAGTGTCGTTAAAGACATTATCACCCATGATGATGTCTCAACACTGTTCTTTCCAGTCATTTTAATTGTGATAGTCCAACTATCCAATTAACAATGTAAGGGTGCAGTCTAACTGTTACAAGAAAAATAACACAATATTAGTCCAACTAATAAAATAATTTTGACGAAATAATTTGAATGGGCGTAAAGCTAAGTATTTGAACGAAATTGCAAATTCAATACTAGCCTCCCACTATTTTTTGACGAGCCTCTAACCCTCTGTGGAGTACTCGGGAAACCTAGTTTCCTAGTGGGCTAGAATCCCGTTAAATAACACACAACTTTGACTTTGGCCAACAAGCTGTATGATATTTAACTAGGTAGATCTCGAAGATCAATTGGATCTCATCCAATTCCTAAATCCGGTAGGTGGACCTCCAAGTCCGAAACATATATACAATATATATGCCAATATATCCAATATATTTTCCTAACCTTTTCCTCTGAATCAACTAAGCCTTGGCTTTGGCACAACAAGCTTAATGATTCCAGTTAAGCGAAACCCATTGACCTTGGAAAGCTTCGTAATCAATGTCGATGGACAAGAAGTGATCTTGACTTTGGCCAACAAATCACAACTTGGATAAGACACCAATATGGAACAAAGCTTTCATGATTCAAAGACATCCGCAATTGACAAAGGTCTTGACTTTGGCCAACAAACCAGTGCCAATCTTGGATCTTGAGTAAAAATCACTCAATGGAAGGAAAACGTTTAATATGTTTTGAGGGTTTTTCGCGTAAATTGGCAACCAATTTATTATCTTTGTTAGGTCTCATCATACACCCTTAAACATGCATTCTAAAAGCATAATAAGGGGCGGAAAGTAAATTAATAACGATATGCAGATGGATATTTAACAAATTGTTCCTAGAACAAATCACTTCATTTCCTCTCCCCGGCTAGCACTATTCCAACTTCTACCCAATTACATAATACAATAAAAGAAACCTCATTAACATTGAGGGGAATTAGGTGAGAAGAGAATACAAAGAATCAATAAAGAGAGAAGGCTGGACACGCAGGTCCAATTTATAGATTCTAAATTTACAACAATTTCCAAAATTGCCTTTTCCCTTCTAATATCCATCCGATATACGCTATTCATTCATCACATCCATGTATTCATTCAAGCATGTTATTCAATCAATCTAATCAAATTAATTAATCTTTGAATATTAGTGATCATCCAATGTTCAAACAATGATTTGATTTGCGCGAGTCCAACTCGATTTAGAATAAGTACTCAAAGTACGAATTCTTGAATTAAATCGAACTACTTAATTAAATCCAATTTAATATGTATTCAATACTAATTCAATATTTAATTCTAAATTAAATAACTACACTTTTAATGCGCTTTAACGACTTAGATTCCAAATCTAATCTTAATGGGTCTCAAAGCCCAATTAACATCCAATGTAATTTAATTAAAGTCCAATGGACTTTCAATTAATTTCATAAGGCATGGACTTTGGTCAATGTGGGTCAAACCCAAATACCAAAGCTCAATTAAGGAATCACCCTCATTTGCCTAGAAACCAATTTAGGCCCATTTGGCCCAATTAAACATTTAAAGCCCATTTGTTATATTTGGACTTAATGGAATGATTTAGGCCCAATTTGGATCCAATCCAATTGGCCTAAACCAACTTAGCCCAACCAAGCCCATTATGCCCAAATACAACAATTATAAGCCCAATTCAAAATCAAGCCCAATTAATTAAATTTCAATATTCCAAATTTCAAAATTCAATTAATTCAAGTGTAATACATTAATTGATTATTTAAATTAGTTTTTCCAAAATACAAATTTAATCAATTAATCATGTATTAATTTGTTCAACTCATGTCCAACATTTTTGAAAAAAATCATCTCATTACATGCTTATCAACTCACGGTATTCTAGGGTTTATTTGTCCGATTTCGTTTTCAATCCGATTGAATCTTAAATCAACATCACCCAAGTCTTTTTACTCATCCAATGATCAAAATAACAAAAAATACCATGACTTTATAGGGTACCAAACTCTCGGCCAAGCCAAGATTAAGGGGGAAAATTAATCCAATTCATTATTCATGAAATTGATCATGCATAACACTATGTTATCATCATTCAAGCATACTCAATCAATCAATTTTATCAAATCATGCTCAAATCATTTTTACCCAAATTTTACCCTAATATTTTTCATGCTTAAACCTTGCTCCATGATACCATTTTTGGTTTCTAAGGTGGTCCCAAGATCAATATAAGCAATGAAAAGAATGAATACTCATAAGAAGTATGGCGGAATCATACTTACAAAGATCGGCTTTTGGATGCGAAGATCAACAAAAATTTCCTCCTTATTGAAGCTTTCGGCCAAGGCAAGATTTTTTTGATGAAGATGAACAAGCTCCAAGCTTCCAAAGGATTCCAAGCTCTAAGTTCGATTTCCCTATCACCTTGTATTGATCATGTTAGTGTGCTAGCAAGATTTGAAACAAAAACAATTCTTCTTTCAATGGAGGAGGCTAACGGTTTTGGAGCAACAAAGGGAGAGAGATAGTTTCTTTTGTTTTTGGTATTTTTTTTTCCAAAACATAATAAAATCAATTACCAAAAATTTGGTATATGCTTTCAAAAAGTCAACCAAAATTTTGGCTCCAAAATTGCATTAAATGTCCACACCAACCAACATCATGAATAGTGACTGCATGTCACTCAGCAAAGAGGTAACTTGACATCTATCACTAAAGTGACGAGTGATGTGACTCGTGATGTGACTCGCGATGTGACTTGTGGCCGCACCTGATTCAAAATCGAAGTGGGCCCGCAAACACATTCCGGGCTCGGGTTTGTTAATTCCGAATTAACGAATTTTCTATTGCGACGTAATTAAATCAAATTCAATTAAATAATTATGCCTAGCAAAATTACTATTCACGTCGCTAGCGAATTAATTCTAAATTAACCCGTTAGCCCGAATTAAAATCTAATTTTAATTCCGCGTCGAAATCTAATATCGTATAATATATCGAATATATTATTTTATCGATTAATTCCAAATTAATCGTTCTCTCTCTTCAAATGGTACTTTATCCCAGATAAAGTCTCTCTGCTATTAATCCCAGATTAATAAAGTTCGAATCATACGTCATCGGTGAATCTTCGGGAAACGACCCAAGAGATCCCTAGATATGTTGGCAGTAAATTCATTCGTCGGACTATCCGAACACGTACGTACCTCGTACTACGTTCTTACCGATTTACGAGACAAGGTTGGCTTCTAGCAAAGCGCCATGCCTACCCAATTCTCCAGAAATATTCTTAATGGAATATATAATCTATGTCAGGCGTAGTATACGTAGTATTGCGATCCAGTATCGAATGTCACATGCAAGGCCTGGGGCTGGAATAGTGTCTGCCCCGTACGAAGCATATGTCGGATCACTAGCAACTAGTCTCTTTATTATCGAATAATCATGACCTAGTCATATTATCCCGATGGTTGCAACCCTTTAGAGAACCAGTTTTGTATCCCTACGTGACCATCATCTCAATATGACTGAAGTGGTACTTCCATCTTGACATCACACCCAATACACTATGATTCTCAATAAACCCAGAAGAGGCTACACAGAACCTGTTAAAGTCCTGGACGACCAAAACCAAAGCGTATTGATTGTCGCAAGTACTAGCGATGCAAGTCTCAGGTTAAGACCAAATACACCTACCCTGATGCGGACTCCCATAGACACATAGTCATACTACCAATGGGATTTCGAGGGGTCTATCCAGAGCGAAGCTGTTTCCGTACCATCGGTAAACACAACCTCATACCACACTTGCATAAGTATCCAATACTTAAATATATGAGAACTATGTTGTTACGCTTCCATAACACGCACAAGTGTGATATTAGTCTATTGCGCATTATCGATGTCCAGTCTCGATAATACTACGACTAGGGATATTTAATGATTAAACCGTCGTGGATTGATACTGTCTCATATCATCTCAATCCGGAACTAATCATAAGGACTTTCATCATTCACACATTTAAGTAATCTAATTACGAAATGATAAAAGGCAATTTCCTTTGCTACATAATTAATTTGTACAAAAACACAATGTCTTTTACAAACAGTGACGCTATGGGTCATAATTGTCCAACAAACTATCCAAGGCAATTTATAATTCATTAAACTACATACATCAAATGTATTAGTTTAATAAATATGTGGTCCAATGACGATCATTGGTTAAATGAAATTTAATCACATTCCCGAATACAATATTCATTAAATGGATAAGAATATGTGGTGTGATCTCGTATCAGACCATCTTTTACCATACGGAATAAGCATCTAATGCTTAAATGATAAAATCTTATAAAGCATTGTTCTGAGTTATTCACTTAACCGAATATTTTTCTTAATGTTTATCTCTTTTTTAATGACACTACTAGTCGTATTAAAATATGTAACAATTGTTTATAAAGAACAAGTAATCAACCAATAGTCGCAAGTTCTGATATCAAATATAAAAAACAATCATTAAACATTATTTTAAATAACTAGACGGAAGATCTGGTATCCAATACATATAGTTGCCGTATTATGAGAGTCAATATTCTCTACAGAAAACTATACGCATCTCTTTTCTTTAGGTTTATTCTTTTTCTTCAACTATTCACAACAATTGCAAATAATTGATTAGCAAACTGTGTCAGACACATTACCTCTAAAGGTCACTAAAACTAAGAAACGTCATTTTCAGATAAACAAATACCTAATGGGGTTTTCTTAATGCCAGTCAGAATTTAGAGACATTAACTAATTCACGTCAATTCTTACTGCAAAAGAAACTATTCTCTCTAGACTATTATATCTTAAAACAGATATCTATTTAGATTACCTATCGTGACTTAGAAACTAAGTCACTAACCATATTGATTTTCAAAGAAAATTGGAACAATAGTTCCCGATGGTTTAGACTAATCTAATAATATCCAAGCTTACTCTTAATCTAGAACCTATTCTAGAAAACTGCAACCATAAGGAAAGTCAGAAAACATATATAAACTATGCATGCGGTGGATTAAAAGTTCAGTTCTATCAACACTATAGAATAAAGGAAACATAAGCAACAATTTTCATAATATTACACACTGCCTTAGTTATGGATTCTTAACCCAGCAATGCCTCTCACTACTTTACATAATACCGTAATCCCCAACGAAAAATAGGAATCCAATAATTAAATTGAATTCCATAATGAGAAGTTGACCCCATGAATATATTTCGACCCACTGCTTTGGCACGTTCTCGCCCACGTATATTCACAGGTAGACAACTCATTGTTAATCACATTCAATGTGACTTCTGATTTTGGTCCTGATGTTTCTCATTATGACAGCTTTGGCACGTTCACAATGAGGCGTATCAAGGCTTCACTTATCAATGACAAACTCAAGCTACCGATGTAGTCCTGACAGCTTTGGCACATTCAGGATTTTCACTTTCACTTGAATTTGTCTCTTATCATATAAGTTTTACTAGTGCAAATGAACTACCATCAGCCATAACTGCACAACTTTGGCACGATACAGCTACAGCATCAGGAAATCATTTGCATCCGTACTTACAAGGCGGACCAAGAACAAGTATTCTTAATACTAATTACTTTAATGTCTTATTTAGGCGGGGATATTCATAAAGAGGTTCTTTACTCTACATCAAATCCAGATTTTAATCTAGATCAATTTCTCAACAGTTCAATTCTACCTGGGAAAACATAACTTAACTTAACCATTAAATTTTCGTTATGGTTTCAATTAAAGTAGAACCGAAAAATTAAGAAACATCTAAATTACATACATGTGAAAATATCAAAATTGGATTATATATCATATATCAAGCATGAAAAATGTAATGGATGAAAGATCAGACCTGTTCTGATACCATTTTGTTGGGGTTTTAGCGCGGGCGCAGCGGAAGCTCGCGGTTCGGGCGAAATCGCAACTTTAAAAACTTTTAAAATTACCAAATAAATTATTCAATATCTAATATGAAAAATTCATTCATATCTCACCTAAACATATTTATTCGATATCAAATAACGACATAAATAGGTTAAAAACATCGCGATACTTTAACGAAAATATTTTTCCGCAAAATGGCATAAAAACCGAACAACCAATACACATGAGGGTAGCCCAGGTCAGCCCCAATAGTACTTGGGCAGATCATAGGCTGCCCAAATAGTGGCCAATTCACTGTTTGGACAGTGGACATCCGATAAGACCGAAACTCACCCGGTAACGCCGTTTTTCGCCGTTTTCGCATATTTCAACTCCGAAACAATTTCCAGAATTTTTTCCAATGCCCAAAACACATCCAATACATTTATAAAACATAATTTTTTTCAAAAAAATTATAAAAATTCCATATCTGATTTGGTAACCAAAAAATCATTTTTCATGCTTTAAATCCAATTTTCTCAATATTAATCATATTAATACTTAAACCAATCAAATTCAGCACAAACGAAGAACCCAAGAACAATTCTAGGAGTTATAAGAGTGGTCATAACACTCTAGAATGGCACCAAGTCATCAAATGATAAAATTGAACTACTATTACACTAATATTATTCAATCAAACTTCACACATGCATCTAGCCTTCAAATCCATCCTCCAAATCAAAAAGCCCCAAAATATAAGAAAATAAGAAACCCTAAAACTTGTCTAGATGCTCAAGAATAAGAAACAAACTTTCTAAGTTTAAGAGTTATGAAGATTATCTCCTAATCTCCTAATTTCCTCAATCTTTTTCTTGATTTTTTCACTTTCTTCCTTGTTTCTTCAAACAAAATTTTGGGTGCTTTTATGCTTGTTAGGTTCGTCCATGTAGGTCTTATGAATGAGAAATAAAACTTTCTCAGTTTAAATATCAAGCCTAACCGACTTTAGGGGTAAAAGAAGGGCATTTTGGTCATTTGGTCAATTAATCTAATTAAATAATAATAATAAGCTTTAAGTTAACAAATCCAATTTGCAAACTTCAAGCTTAATAGAATCATGTCACATGTAATCAATAATAATCAAACATATTGCATAACAATTATGTAATATTAAAATAATTTAATTATCTAGATATTTAACATTTAAACATCTAAATAATTAATTAATGCGATTATTATTATATATGTATTTTTATTTACACTAAATAACAAATACATATATTAATGGCATGTGTCAAAGTCTCATTTAAAAATTAATTAATATGTATCAAATCAGATCTTGTATCAAATACACATTAATTATTAATTGACCGAAATACCCCTAATGTATGTATTTTCGTTTAACCATTTAAACGATTCGAATTAACTCATTTAATTCGGTGAAGTGTTATGAATAATCTATATAATTCATAATACGTTGTCCAAGTGCTCAACGAGTACACTTCATATTGTGGGACTCTCTAAGTTTAGGTTTATCCATCACGAAATCTAATTTCATGTCCATAATTCACCCACTCATGAATTATGACGACCACGGATAATCTCGCTAAACTATGCAAGTCGAGGTCATTGCATACGTATAATCTCTTGTCACAGGCTATCAATATTATACCAGGGATATAAATAAGAACGTCAAATCCCTAAGGTATAATATAGTCGACTTTAAAATTTACGATTTCTAAATAACACTCGGAACTCGCTTCCGAGGTATACCACGGCCATGGATTTACTAGATCACAAATACGTACATGATACCTATGCCCTGTACACAAGACTGAAGGATTTTGTCTGATACTCACAGGATATCATGAGCATCAGTCCACACCCAATGAATAGGTGGAGTTCTGATCTAAATAGATCGGTAATGTGACTGTCATCAAAGTGTGGATGATATCTCATACATCCACAGTGGTATCTCAAGTCGAAGGACCACTATGCTACTCGAATCGAGAAGATTCCTATTGACTTTGGTGTACTATCTATTAGGAAATCTTCGGTGAGTTGTTCAGTGTTTATCAAATAAACACCTACACGTCTATACGAGTCTCCCAAGACTCATGGTTCATTCTGATAAACCATCGGACCAAATCTCGATATACGACATGTACTGGTCTCAGAGAATTTTACTAACCGACCCGTATTAGTAAATCTTGACCAGGAACTTTATTTGATAATATACTTCTAGTAGTGACGCTTCTCAATGTCAATTACGAACTATTTGTAACTGCGTACTATAAAATATTTTATCGAGTCTTTGTCTAATATATACATATCATTAAACCATATTTTGTTTCAATCTAATCGTAATTAAATCGAATATGTAAATAAAGGCAAGAAGTACTACCATAAATAAGTAATATTATGGAAAAATGAATTGTTCATATTCTTGAATCGGACATCAATACGATCCGAATTGGCGCTCCGAGCACCAACCCTAACACATGGTATTGTTGGGGTTGGTGCTCAGAGCGCCAATTCCCGGTTGTATTTCTGTTAAATACTTCTGTAAAACATTATTATTATGAATAATATATGCAGTTTCTATAATATAATCTATCTTCTATATGGTAAAGACGTAATGACCCTAGAATGATTAGTCATGATACAGTTGCAAAAGCGTCGCAACGGACATTGAGAAGTATCATGACGTTGTCATTCTCAGACAGTACCTGGTCAAGGTTTACACTACTTGGTCAGTATAGTAAACCCGTTGAGACCGGTACATGTCGTATACTGGAATATATGATTCCAATGGTTTCTCAATGAACCATTAGTCTTGGAGACTAGTAGAGACGTGTAGGTGTTTATAGCGGATAAACACTGAACGACTCACCGAAGATTCTTAATGGATGGTACACCAGCGTCAATAAGAATCTTCTTGGGTTGAGTAGCACTTGTGATCCTTAGACTTGAGATGCCATTGTGGGCACATGAGACATCTTCTACACTTAGACGGCAGTCACGTCACCGATCTATTTAGATCAGACCTCCGCCTGTTCGTTGGGTGTAGATAGATCCTCAGGGTGTCCTATGTGTATCAAGATAGGATCCGTCAGTTTTGTGTATCAGAGCATAGGTAGTCCATATGATTAGCAATCAGATAAAACCATGGGCCCTTGGTAAAGTTTAGAAGCTAGTTCTAAACATTCTTTTAGAGATTGCTAATAGAATAGTTGACTAGATAATCCCGATAGAGATTTGACGTTTACATCTATATCTCTGGGATTTATCCGGATACCTGTGATGGAGGAATTATACATTTGCCATGACCTCGACGTGTGTGGTTCAGCGAGATTATCCGTGATCGTCATAATCTACGGGTGGATAGATTATGGACACGAAATTTGATTTCGTGACGGATATACCTGAACCTAGAGAGTCTCAATAATGAAACATACTCGTAGAGCACTAGAGCAACATTAATAAATAATATTGATTATTTATAAAGTCGTTTAATGGTTAAACGCAAGATACGTGCTAAAGAGACTAGATAGTCATTTACTTAATTATTGTGTATTTACATTTAATACTTGATTAATTTAAATACACATTAATTAATAGTCAAAATGAGTTATTTGACTTATATCCTAAATGAATATATGTTTTTTAATTTTAATGTAAATATTATACATATATTTAATATATTTGTATTTGATTAATTAATTAATTATTTAATTGTTAAATGATTAAATTAATTAAAATATAAATATCTTACATTAGGATATTTAAAGTAAATGATGTTAGTTGCAATTGTTGACTTAAATAAATATCTATAAAGTAGTTTTAGATATTTGTATTAAGATAACAAATGCATTTGAAATGAATTTGAAATGAAAAATTTGGTATATACTTGTTACAAATTTCGGCCAAGGCTTATATGCACAAGTATATATTGTTTTCATTTGCTTTTCATTTGGTTAACCTAATACATTTCACAAAATATAAATCTCCATTGAAGAAGCTAAAGGAACCTTGAGAAAAAGAAAGAAAAAGTTCAAAAGCTTGGAAATTTAGTAAGTTTTTCAAACTTGCTATTAGTAAGGAATTTGTTCATTAGGTTCTAGGCTTTAATATATGATATTCTTAGGATTTTTCTTTCTTTGTTCCTTGTGGTTTTTGTTGATGGAAGTTTTGGTGAAGTGTGAAGCATGTGTAATGAAGGAAGTGTTGTGACTATTGTAGTTATAAACATTCTTTTAAGGTTTTGGAAACCATGTTGCTAATCTAGAGTTTTTGACCCACTCTTAAATCACCTAGATTTGATCTTGAGTTGTTTCATTGTGTTGAGACTTGGATTGGATGGAATAATGATGATTGAAGTAATTGATTTAGTGTATTTGGTCTAATTTGTCCAATTTATGGAAATTGTAAAATTAGGGTTCATGACCTATTCCAAATTTGGGGCTTTTCATATATGTTGTGTATTTGTGGTGTGTATATGATGCATATAAAGTTTCATGTCATTGGATTACATTTAGATGTGTTTTGATACATGAAATGACAAAGTGCACAATGTGCTCCTTGGAGGGGCTCTCGGCTTTGACAAAGAAATTTGGGGATTTTGGTGCTCTTGGTGTTTTGATGTTTTGAGCATCATAATTTCATCTTAGAAATGATTTAGAATCATTCAAAATTGATTAGATCAATTTTGGACTAAAATGGACAAAAATACAAAGCAAGGGTAATTTGGTAAATTCACTTGAATATGATTCATTTGAATTTTATTTCATAATTTTATTATTGGAATATTAAATAAATATGTTTATTTAATTAATCCGAGAAAAATTTTTGAAATCTGAAAATCGGATTTTCACCGCTTCCGCTGCGTTACCGGATTCACCCCCTAAAAACCCCTACAAAATGGTATCAGAGCGAGTCTGATTCTAGGCCACCTAAAATGATTAGCCTTCATTGAATCAATGTTTAATCATTTTTCTTGACTTTATGCATGCTTATTAAGATCTAAATTGGTTAGATTTAGGGTGTATGACACTTAGCGGAAAATCCCTAATTAATAAGGTTTGAATGTAATTATGTATTTGATGCATGTTATATGGTCCGTCTTGTCAATACGGTTTATGAATACTTCTTTGTGACTACATCCGAGACCGTGCCTCTGCTGTGAGGATGTAGCCGATAAAGATTTATTTATACCGGATGTATATCAGATACTAGGTAAATTCAAGTAAAAGCGGAATTCTGAACGTGCCCTAGCTGTCAGGATTACGTAAGTAACTTGATTTTATCATTGACGAGTTTAACCTTGGTACGTCTCCTTGTGGGCCTGCCTTCGCAGCGACAACGAGAAACGGCCAGGACCGGATACTTAGGAGTCATTAGTGAATGATTGACAAATGAGTTGTCTACCTGATGAATATACGTAGGCGAGACCGTGCCTCTGCTGTGAGCCGAAATATATTCACGAGATCCACTTTTCACTTTAGTATTTAATTTAATTATTAAAATTGTATTCATTTGGGATTACAGTATTGCTTGATTTAGTGGGAGGGGCATATTAGATTAAAAATCCATGATCTAGTTTATTTTTTTTATATTATATGAAACTGTTTTATTTCTGCTAACCATTTTTCGTGATCTATATGATAGATTGGCGATGGCGGCACAATCCACAAATCAGTTTGCGCGTATGCTTCATGCGAACAAACTGAAAGGCGCTGAGAACTTTGCAGACTGGGAATTGGATTTGAGGATTGTCCTCGATTCCGAAAAGCTGGGTTATGTTCTTGAGGGTCCGTTGCCCCTTGCAGTGGGTGCGGATGCTTCGGAGGAGGAACGCCAAGTTTTTGAAACTTGGAAGGATGATGATTTAAGGGTTAAATCATACATCCTTAGTTCACTGTCTCCGAAACTCAAGCAACAGTACTATGGTATGTTAGATTCCTATAGTATGATGACGCGATTGAGACAATCGTTTTGAGAACCAGAACAAGTGATTGTTCACAAAGTCGCCATGGAACTGTTCCATGCGCGTCTGGATGAGGGGCAGAGTGTTAGCCCACATGTTCTTCAGATGATCGATTTGATCGATCAATTGAGGCAACATAATCTCATCTTGAATGACATTCTCGGTAGGAGTGTCATTCTTGGTTCACTACCAGCTTCATTTCGCCAGTTCGTGATGTACTTCAACATGCACGGGACTGTCTGTACCTACCAGGAGCTACATAGGATGTTGCTCACGGCAGAAGAGGACCTTAAGAAGGGAGTACCAACTCGCCCTCCTAGAACTACATCTCTTTCGACTTCTTCCCAAGGATGATCCAAGGGAAAGAAGAAAAGAAGAGGAAGGCTTTTGGTCCTCAACAACAGGCGAAGATTGCAAGCCCAAAAGGGCTTCTGAAGACAAATGCCACCACTGCTGGCGGCAAAGTCGGGCACTGGAAAATGAACTGTCCTGATTACATTGCCCAGCTGAGGAGAGACAGAGCTTCTACATCAGGTACTTTTATTTTTTTTCCAGTTATTGATTTATCTTTGGCTTGTGAAGCCGTTACATCCAGCTGGATTTTAGATTCTGCTTGTCCCATTCACATTTGCAATTCGTTGCAAGGTGCTGAAGGAAAGTAGGAAATGAAGCCTTGAGAGATGCAGTTGCGGTTCGGGAGTGGAGACTCTTTGGATGCAGTTGCAGTGGGAGTATGCGAGATCTCATTGCCGAATGGAGACACTTTTGTTATATGACTGTCATTTTGTACCGGGATGTGTCGCTAATATTATATCACTTTTTGTATTGGATACAGAAGGCTTTGTATTAATATATTAAGAATAGTTTCTTTGTATTTATATGATAAAAATATATTCAGATCCTTTGTTGTCCAAACCAGCATGGTCATTATACATTGCAAACTTCAAAAGATATATTAACTACTGGAGTTAATAAACGTAGTTTACCTGTAATTAATAATACTGAACTTTGGCATATGAGACTTGGTCACATTGGCGTTAAACGCCTTACCACCCAATGGTTGGGAATGGTTTGATATCAGATCTTACCATTGAACCCTATCCAACTTGTGAATCCTGTATTCAGGGTAAGATGACCAAAGCCCCATTTTCTGGTGTTGGACACCGCGCCATTAACTTACTGGAACTCGTACATTCTGATGTATGTGGTCCACTAAGTCAAACTGCTCACAGTGGTTATTCATACTTCGTTACCTTTACAATGATTTGTCACGATACGGTTATGTGTATTTGATGCGACATAAATCGGAAACCTTTGAAAAGTTCAAAGAGTTCCGAAATGAAGTAGAAAAACAAACTGGTAAATATATTAAATGCCTTCGATCAGATCGAGGCGGTGAATATATGAGTGGTGAGTTCATGGATTATATGAGGAGAATGGGATTCTCGCTCAATATACTCCTCCAGGTACACCACAGCACAATGGTGTATCTGAAAGGAGAAATCGGACTTTATTGGATATGGTCCGATCGATGTTGAGTTTCACAGATTTGCCCTATTACTTATGGGGTACTCTCTCTTAACAGCCGCACATCTTTTAATAATATTTCTTCAAAGGCTGTTCCTACGACACCGTATCAGATATGGTTCGGTAGGAGACCAAATCTTAATTATATTAAGGTTTGGGGTTGTCCTGCCTATGTCAGAGTGACTCAGCAAGATAAGCTTTCGCCTCGAGGGCAAAAGTTTAGGTTTGTTGGATATCCTTCGAATACGAGGGGATATCTGTTCTATGATACCGAGCATCGAAATGTGTTCGTAGCTCGCTTCGCAAAATTTCTAGAAGTAGAATTTTTGTCAGAAGGTGGTAATCATAGACAGGTTGAGCTTGATGAAGTCCAACCTGAAAACAACGAGCCAACGGAGGAACCTGAAGTTCAAGTAGATGAAGGACCTTCAACACACACACTCCGTAGGTTGGAAATGGTATCTAGACCTCCTGAACGCTTGTATTTGATACAAGAAAAGAGTCTGGATGTTCTCTTAGTTGAAGAGACAGATCCTTTCACCTATAGAGAATCGATGTTGGCACATCGACTCCGTGAAATGGCAAAGTGCCATGAAATCCGAGATAGACTCAATGCATGAAAATCAAGTTTGGGACTTGATTCCGCTTCCCGAAGGAATTGTTCCTATCGGCTTGTAAATGGGTTTACAAGAGGAAGCGCGGGCCTGATGGTAAGGTTGAGACTTACAAGGCTCGACTGGTAGCAAAGGTTACACGCAGCGACCTGGCGTCGACTACGATGAAATTTTTCGCCGGTAGCAATGCTTAGTCTATCCGGATTTTGCTTTCTATAGCTGCGTATCATGACTACGAGATTTGGAAATGGATGTCAAAACGGTTTTCTAAATGGATTTCTTGATGAAGAAATCTATATGGAACAGCCGGAAGGTTTCGCATCCAGCGAAACCTCGGGTATGGTATGTAAGCTTAAGAAGTCCATTTATGGACTTAAACAAGCTTCACGAAGTTGGAATCTTCGATTCGATGAGATTATTAGATCGTCTGGTTTCTCAAGAATTCGGAAGAATCCTGTATGTATCAGAAGGCCAGTGGGAGCATGGTCGTATTTTTAGTCCTATATGTTGATGACATCCTAATCATTGGAATGATTTAGGTATGTTGCAAAGCGTCAAAGCGTACCTCTGTAAGAATTCTCCATGAAGGACCTGGGAGAAGCTTCCTATGTTTTAGGGATAAAACTCGATAGAGATAGACAAAGGAGGCTGATTGGGTTATCCCAATCAACGTACATAGATAAGATCTTGGAACGGTATAGTTTTGGTAACTATAAGACAGCAAACATACCGTTCAGACATGGGATACATCTTTCTAAGAAGATGTGTCCACAAACAGAAGATGAGAAGGTTAGAATGTCTAACCAACCTTATGCTTCGTGTTTGGGTAGCATAATGTATGCCATGTTATGTACGAGGCCTGATATCAGTTTCGCTGTTAGCGTAACTAGCAGATATCAGTCCAATCCAGGAAATGACCATTGGATGGCCATTAAACATATCCTAAAGTATCTTAAAGGTATTAAGGATAAGTTAATAGTTTATGGAGGAAACGAACTGCAGGTTAATGGGTATACAGACTCCGATTTCCAATCGGATCCCGATGATAGAAAGTCTACATCTGGATTTGTCTTTACCCTTAACGGAGGTGCAGTTTGTTGGAAGAATTCCAACAGGGATCGACAGCTGATTCCACCACTGAGGCGGAATATATTGCAGCTTCTGAAGCTGCAAAAGAGATGTGTGGATAAAGAACTTTATCACAGATTGGGAGTTGTCCCAAGTATCGAGAATGTGATTCTGTTATACTGTGATAATACTGGAGCCATTGCGCAAGCAAAGGAACCGAGGGCGCATCAGAAGTCGAAGCATGTGGAACGCAAGTACCACATCATTCGAGAGATCGTGTCGCGAGGGGATATGTCGTGTGCAGGTACCGAGTGAAGATAATGTAGCAGACCCGCTGACGAAGGCCATACCTCCGAAGCTGTTTGATAAACACGTGGAGTCGATGGTATTAGATACAATCGATATTAGCACTAGAGCAAGTGTGGATTTTGTTGGGGTTGATGCTCAGAGCGCCAATTCCCGGTTGTATTTCTGTTAAATACTTCTGTAAAACATTATTATTATGAATAATATATGCAGTTTCTATAATAATCTATCTTTATATGGTAAAGATGTAATGACCCTAGAATGATTAGTCATGATACAGTTGCAAAAGCGTCGCAACGGACATTGAGAAGTATCATGACGTTGTCATTCTCATACAGTTCCTGGTCAAGGTTTACACTACTTGGTTAGTATAGTAAACCCGTTGAGACCGGTACATGTCGTATACTGGAATATATGATTCCAATGGTTTCTCAATGAACCATTAGTCTTGGAGACTAGTATAGACGTGTAGGTGTTTATAGCGGATAAACACTGAACGACTCACTGAAGATTCTTAATGGATGGTACACCAGCGTCAATAAGACTATCTTCTTGGGTTGAGTAGCACTTGTGATTCTTAGACTTGAGATGCCATTGTGGGCACATGACATCTTCTACACTTAGACACAGTCACGTCACCGATCTATTTAGATCAGACCCTCCGCTGTTCGTTGGGTGTAGATAGATCCTCAGGGTGTCCTATGTGTATCAAGATAGGATTGTCAGTTCTTTGTATCAGAGCATAGGTAGTCCATATGATTAGCAATCAGATAAAACCATGGGCCCTTGGTAAAGTTTAGAAGCTAGTTCTAAACATTCTTTTAGAGATTGCGAATAGAATAGTCGACTGGATAATCCCGATAGAGATTTGACGTTTACATCTATATCTCTGGGATTTATCCGGATACCAGTGACGGAGGAATTATACATTTGCCATGACCTCGACCTGTGTGGTTCAGCGAGATTATCCGTGATCGTCATAATCTACGAGTGGATAGATTATGGACACGAATTTGATTTCGTGACGGATATACCTGAACCTAGAGAGTCTCAATAATGAAAATACTCGTAGAGCACTAGAGCAACATTAATAAATAATATTGATTATTTATAAAGTCGTTTAATGGTTAAACGCAAGATACGTGCTAAAGAGACTAGATAGTCATTTACTTAATTATTGTGTATTTACATTTAATACTTGATTAATTTAAATACACATTAATTAATAGTCAAAATGAGTTATTTGACTTATATCCTAAATGAATATATGTTTTTTAATATTTAATGTAAATATTATACATATATTTAATATATTTGTATTTGATTAATTAATTAATTATTTAATTGTTAAATGATTAAATTAATTAAAATATAAATATCTTACATTAGGATATTTAAAGTAAATGATGTTAGTTGCAATTGTTGACTTAAATAAATATCTATAAAGTATTTTAGATATTTGTATTAAGATAACAAATGCATTTGAAATGAATTGAAATGAAAAATTTGGTATATACTTGTTACAAATTTCGGCCAAGGCTTATATGCACAAGTATATATTGTTTTCATTTGCTTTTCATTTGGTTAACCTAATACATTTCACAAAATATAAATCTCCATTGAAGAAGCTAAAGGAACCTTGAGAAAAAGAAAGAAAAGTTCAAAAGCTTGGAAATTTAGTAAGTTTTTCAAACTGCTATTAGTAAGGAATTTGTTCCTTAGGTTCTAGGCTTTAATATATGATATTCTTAGGATGTTTCTTTCTTTGTTCCTTGTGGTTTTTGTTGATGGAAGTTTTGGTGAAGTGTGAAGCATGTGTGTAATGAAGGAAGTGTTGTGACTATTGTGTAGTTATAGACATTCTTTTAAGGTTTTGGAAACCATGTTGCTAATCTAGTTGTTGACCCACTCTTAAATGACCTAGATTTGATCTTGAGTTGTTTCATTGTGTTGAGACTTGGATTGGATGGAAGAATGATGATTGAAGTAATTGATTTAGTGGTATGGTCTAATTTGTCCAATTTGTGGAAATTGTAAAATTAGGGTTCATGACCTATTCCAAATTGGGTATTTCATATATGTTGTGTATTTGTGTGTGTATATGATGCATATAAAGTTTCATGTTCATTGGATTACATTTAGATGTGTTTTGAGACATGAAATGACAAAGTGCACAATTGTGCTCCTTGGAGGGGCTCTCGGCTTTGACAAAGAAATTTGGGGATTTTGGTGCTTTTGGTGTTTTGATGTTTTGGAGCATCATAATTCATCTTAGAAATGATTTAGAATCATTCAAATTGATTAGATCAATTTCGTTTCGGACTAAAATGGACAAAAATACAAAGCAATGGTATTTGGTAAATTCACTTGAATATGATTCATTTGAATTTTATTTCATAATTTGATTATTGGAAATAAATAAATATGTTTATTTAATTAATCCGAGAAAAAGTTTTGAAAAATCTGAAAATCGGATTTTCACCGCTTCTGCTGCGTTACCGGATTCACCCCCTAAAAACCCCTACAGGTACATCGGGTTAAACCATTGGAACTCCAATTCCAATATACGACATGTGCTAGTCTTCTAGGATATAGGAATTCGACCATATTTCAAAACCAACAACTAGGAATATTTACTTTGAGAATAGTTTACATCTAGTGTCAAGACTATTCTAAGGTCGATGCCATTCTTAGCATATCTATACATCAATCTAATACGCATAATGACAATACCATTAATAAGGTATTAAATGAAAAATATAGACATTTTATTAATAAATAATAAATACAATTCAGATTGACACTCCAAGCACCAACTCCATCAAACTCCAACTTGCGTAGTGCCATCTGGATGGTACCGTAGTCTCATCTCCTCAACATGTTTATCGAATAACTTAGGAGGTAAGGCATTTGTAAGCGGGTCTGCTATGTTGTCTTGTCCTTGAACCTTCAAGACCACTATGTCTTTTCATTCAATAATCTCTCTAATTATACGGTAATTCATTTCCACGTGTTTAGACTTGGAATACGCCCTTTGCTCCTTAGCATGCACGATGGCTCCGTTATTATCACAGTATAATGGGATCAGATTCGCAATACTAGGCACAATGCCAAGTTCTGTGATAAAATTTCTAATCCAAACAGCTTCTTTAGCAGCTTCTGAAGCTGCTATAAATTACGCCTCAGTGGTGGAATCAGCTGTTGAGCCTTGCTTTGAACATTGCCAACTAACAACTCCATCGTTAAGGGTAAATATATATCCTGATGTAGATTTTCTATCATCTGGATCTCTCTGGAAGTCGGAGTCTGTATAACCCTTAACTTGTAGGTCATATTCTCCATATATCAGAAACTTATCCCTCGTACCCTTAAGATATTTTAGGATATGTTTCACGACTGTCCAATAATCATTATCGGGATCAGATTGATATCGGCTGGTCACACTGACGCTGAAACTGATGTCAGGTCTATGTCTTTTCGTTCAGATCACTATGTCTTTTCATGCAATAATCTCTCTAATTACGCGGTATTTCCTTTCCACGTGCTTAGACTTAGAATGCGCCCTCGGCTCCTTAGTCTGTGCAATAGCTTCACTATTACCACAGTATAATGGAATCGAATGAGTAATACTAGGCACAATGCCAATTTTTGTTATAAAATTTCTAATCCATACAACTTCTTTAGCAGCTTCTGAAGCCGCTATAAATTATGCCTCAATGGTGGAATCAGCTGTTGAGTATTGCTTTGAATATCATAACTAATCTCACCATTGTAAAGGGTAAATATATATCAACTGTTGATCCGAATTGTATATTTTATTATTTATTAATAAAATAACTACATTTTTCATTTCATACCTTATTAATGGTATTGTCATTATGTGTATTATATTGATGTATAGATATGCTAAGAATGACATCGACCTTAGAATAGTCTTGACACTAGGTGTAAATTATTCTTAAAGTAAATATTCCTAGTCGTTGGTTTTGGAATACGGTCGAATTCTTATAACCTAGAAGACTAACACATGTCGTATATTGGAATTGGAGTTCCAATGGTTTAATCCGATGTACCATGAGTTTTGGAAACTCGTATAGACATGTGGGTATTAAAGTGGGAGACAATGGAGATTAGTCACACCTAATTATACATATTTAGACAAATTAGATTAAGCTCACTTAAAAGTTGATTACAACTTTTATTAATTAAAAATTATCTAAGTTTTGTTATAAATAGCAAGCTTTATGAAGGTTTTAATTACAAGTACAAATACAAGAAAATTCTTAGAGAAATTAGCCTAAGTTATAGAAGTGTTTAGAAAAGCTTGTGAGGTCTCTACAACATTTCATCTAGGAGAAATCAAGGTTGGAACTTGAACTGAAGCTTGCTAGCATTGGAAATCAAGGTTGGATCTTGAAGTCAAGCTTGCACGCCTTGTAGGTTCTCCAACCATTTCAACAAATGAGAAGTAGATTGGATCTTGCATCAAGCTTACTAAGGTAATGTTTGAGCTTCTCATAAGCTATGTTCTTTTATTTATTAGATGCATGATCACATAGCTTAATGTTGAAATAAGGCTAATAAATTGTGTTAGGATGCTTTGGAAGTATAAACACAATATGTTTGTAATTGGGTCAAAATATTTCTGTTAGACATAAACATAATTTAGAGTTTGGAACTCTAGATTAAAGCTTAGAGCTATGGCTACCATTCTAGAATCACTTGACCACATTTAGGTGACCTAGAATTGTTCACGAGACATTTCTTATTGGGATTCTAATTTGGTTTGTGTATTGGATTCAAAATTTACGCAAATGCGTATTTAGAATAAATTTATATTTTTGTAAAAATATTGATATTTTAAAAAACTTGATTTTTATTCTATAACATGTGTTAATGTTAGTTTTGAAATTAAAAATTAATTTTGGGTATTTTTGAAGTGTTTAGGGAGAGCCGAAAGAAATTAGGATAAAAGACCATAATTCCTTCAGGTCACTGGAAACTGAGCTAAAGGAAGTAAGAAAAAAAACAAAAAAAAAATATGAATTGTTGTTTGCGCGCACAGTGCGCCCATGTAGCATCCACTGCGCGCACAGTGCGCGTGTGCACTGTAGCACGCATGTACGCCCTCGATAATTTTATTTTCGTCCATTTTTTAGTTTTTGGACTCCGATTCATCCCCGGTTTTTTCCTATACACTCTTAATGGAATATAGTATTTCATTAAATAATTTAAAATTACACCCTTGCTTGATATCCACGTGTTAGACCCATTTTTACTGCTCGGGGCACCGATCTGACTATAGGGGTTCCACAACTGCCCTAACATATCTTGATGTAGATTTTCTATCACGAAATGATGTAGGGATGATGCAAAGTGTGAAATCCTACCTTTGCAAGAACTTCTCCATGAAAGATATTGGTGAAGCTTCCTATATACTAGGTATAAGGCTCTACCGGGATAGAGTTAGGAAGCTTATAGGGTTGTCACAATCGACATACGTAGATAAGATTTTAGAAAGATATGGTTTTACCAACTGCAAGATAGTAAATATACATTTCTGATATGGCATACATCTTTCGGAAAAAAAATGACACCTCAAACTGAGGAAGAGAGAGTTAGGATGTCTAACTTGACATATGCTTCTTGTAATGGAAGCATAATGTATGTTATGTTATGTACTAGACCTGACATCAGTTTCAGTGTATCAATCTGATCCAGGTAATGATCATTGGACAACCGTGAAACATATCCTAAAATATCTTAAGGGTACGAGGGATAAGTTTCTGATATATGGAGAAGATGGCCTACAATTTAAGGGTTATACAGACTCTGACTTCCAGGGAGATCCAGATGACAGAAAATCTACATCATGATATATATTTACCCTTAACGGTGGTGTTGTTAGTTGGTGATGGTCAAAGCAAGGCTCAACAGTTGATTCCACCACTGAGGCGTAATTTATAGCAGCTTCAGAAACTGCTAAAGAAGCTGTTTAGATTAGAAATTTTATCACAGAACTTGGCATTGTGCCTAGTATTACGGATCTGATCCCATTGTACTGTGATAATAACGAAGCCATCGCGCAGGCTAAGGAGCAGAGGGCGCATTCCAAGTCTAAGCACGTGGAAAGAAAATATCGCATAATTAGAGAGATTATTGAATGAAAAGATATAGTGGTCTTGAAGGTTTAAGGACAAGACAACATAGCAGACCCACTTACAAAGACCTTACCTCCTAAGTTATTCGATAAACATGTGGAGGAGATGGGACTACGGTACCATCTAGATTGGCACTAAGCAAGTGGGAGTTTGATGGAGTTGGTACTTGGATAGCCAATCCGAATTGTACATTTTATTATTTATTAATAAAAATGTCTATATTTTTCATTTCATACCTTATTAATGGTATTATCATTATGTGTATTAGATTGATGTATAGATATGCTAAGAATGACATCGACCTTAGAATAGTCTTGACACTAGATGTAAACTATTCTTAAAGTAAATTTTCCTAGCCGTTGGTTTTGGAATACGGTCGAATTCCTATAACCTATAAGACTAGCACATGTCCTATATTGCAATTGGAGTTCCAATGGTTTAACTAGATGTACCATGAGTTTTGGAAACTCGTATATACATGTGGGTATTCGTTGAAGCGAATACTGAATGACTTACAGGTGATTCCTAATAGTTGGAAGTACACACCATCATTAATAGGAATCTCATCGAGTCGAGTAGCATATGTAATCCTTTGACTATAGGATAACATTGATTTTGTGTGAGATCCTCCACACTTTGATGCCATGTATGTCAGAAACCTTTCATGGTCTGGCCTCTAGATGTTCGTTGGGTGTGGACCAATGAACTCAGTAATCAAGTGTGAATCAAGATTGGATCTGTCGGCCTGAATGTGTACCATAAGGGGTTTAGGAATCCATGTTAGTAAAGTCACGATTATTAAATCTTTGGCCAAAGTCGATCACCTGGGGTGGATCGCATCAGTTATGGAGAATCGTGGACATATCGACATGAAATGTGTGTCTCGGAAACTTGACGGTATATTCTATGTTTCCTAAGCATAACTCGGATAGCCTACGATGGAGGGATTGTTAAACATATGTGATGACCTCGACTTGTATAGTTCAGAAAGGTCGTTCGTGTTCTTCGCGAATTCGGAGGTGGCCAAATTGCGTACATATTAGCTAGGCTTATATGATAGACATGTCTAAATTTAGAGAGTCCCAATATGAAGTGTACTCGTTGAGCACTTAGGTAGCCGATTAATTTTGATAAAATATAATATTCGATATTATAATAATCAACTAAGATAATCAAGTTTTATTGGATAACGTTGATTATTTAGTTTGACGTAATTGGATTAATTCAATAATTACACAATGTCTTAATTGTAAAATCATAATTATCACTACCATTTGAGGATATTATGGTAATGGTAAGTATGTAATAATAGGTGATTTTGACTTGATTTAATTGGATTAAATTAAGGTGGCTAACATTTAACAAATTCATTTCCTAATCCTTGGCTTGATTTAATTCGATTAAATTAAAGTGGGAGACAATGGAGATTAGTCATACCTAATTATACATATTTGGACAAATTAGATTAAGCCCACTTAAAAGTTGATTACAACTTTTATTAATTAAAAATTACCTAAGTTTTGCTATAAATAGCAAGTTTTATGAAGGTTTTAATTACAAGTACAAATACAAGCAAATTCTTGGAGAAATTAGCCTAAGTTAGAGAAGTGTTTAGAAAAGCTTGTGAGGTCTCTACAACATTTCATCTAGGAGAAATCAAGATTGGATCTTGAAGTGAAGCTTGCTAGCATTGGAAATCAAGGTTGGATCTTGAAGTCAAGCTTGCACACCTTGTAGGTACTCCAACCATTTCAACAAAGGATAAGTAAATTGGATCTTGCATCAAGCTTACTAAGGTAATGTTTGATCTTCTCATAAGCTATGTTCTTTTATGTATTAGATGCATGATCACATAGCTTAATGTTGAAATAAGGCTAATAAATTGTGTTAGGATGCTTTGGAAGTATAAACACAATATGCTTGTAATTGGGTCAAAATATTTCTGTTAGACATAAACATAATTTAGAGTTTGGAACTCTAGATTAAAGCTTAGAGCTATGACTACCATTCTAGAATCACTTGACCACCTTTGGGTGACCTAGAATTGTTCACGAGATATTTCTTATTGGGATTCTAATTTGTTTGTGTATTGGATTCAAAATTTACGCAAATGAGTATTTAGAATAAATTTATGTTTTTGTAAAAATATTTGATATTTTGAAAAACTTGATTTTTATTCTATAACATGTGTTGATGTTAGTTTTGAAATTAAAAATTAATTTTAGGTATTTTTGAAGTGTTTAGGGAGAGCCGGAAGAAATTAGGGTAAAAGACCATAATTCCTTTAGCTCACTGAAAATTGAGCTGAAGGAAGTAAGAAAAGAAAAAAAAATATGAATTGATGTTTTCACGCACAGTGCGGGCTTGCACTATAGCACGCGCGTACGTGCGCGGTAATTTTTTTCGTCTGTTTTTGAGTTTTCGGACTTCGATTCAGCCCTGGTTATTTCTTATACACTCGTAATGGAATATAGTATTTCATTAAATAATTTAAAATTACACACATGCTTGATATCCACGGGTTATACCCATTTCCGCTGGTCGGGGCACCGATCTGACCCTAGGGGTTCCACAACTACCCCAACATATCATGAGTTAGATTTTCTATCATTTGGATCTCCCTGGAAGTCAGAGTCTGTATAACCCTTAACCTTTAGCTCATCTTCTCCATATATCAGAAACTTATCCCTAGTACCTCTGAGATATTTCAGGATATATTTCACGATTGTCCAATTATCATTATCTGGATAAGATTGATATCGGCTAGTCACACTGACGCTGAAAATGATGTCAGGTCTTGTACATAGCATAGCATACATTATGCTTCCAATACAAGAAGCATATGATAAGTTAGACATCCTAATTTTTTCTTTCTCGGTCTGAGGAGTCAATTTCTTCGAAAGATGTATGTTGTATCGGAAAGGTACATTTGTTGTCTTGCAGTTAGTAAAATCATACATTTCTAACATCTTATTTAAGTACGTCGATTGCGATAATCCTATAAGCTTCCTAAATCTATCCTGGTAGAGCCTTAAGTTTCACCCATATCTTTCATGGAGAAGTTCTTGCAAAGGTAGGCTTTCACACTTTGCATCAATTTTATATCATTCCCAATGATAAGGATGTCATCTACATACAAGACTAGGAAAACTATCATGCTCCCACTAACTTTCTTATAAACACATGGTTCATCCCCGTTCTTGATGAATCCAGATAATCTAATTATCTCATCAAAACGACGATTCCAACTTTGAGATGCATGTTTAAGTCCATAAATAGACTTTTGGAGCTTACAAAATAAGTTTGAAGTCTCACTGGATACGAAATCTTCTGGTTGTTCCATATAGATATCCTCCTCAAGGAATCCATTTAGGAAAGCGGTTTTCACATTCGTCTACCATATCTCATAATCGTGATATGGAACAATAGTTAAAAGAATCCTAATGGATTTTAGCATGGCTACCGGTGAAAAAGTTTCCTCATAGTCAATCACATGACGTTGAGTGTAACCTTTCGCTATCTCATTTCGACATATCCACGATTCTTCATAACTGATGTGATCCACCCTAAGTGATCGACTTTGGCCAAAGCTTTAAGAATCGTGACTTACTTACATGGATACCTAAAACCCCTTATGGTACACATATGGGCCGACGGATTCTATCTTGATTCGCACTTGATTAATGAATGCATCGGTCCACACTCAACGAACATCTAGAGGCCAGACCATGAAAGGTTTATGACATACATGACATCAAAATATTAAGAATCTCACAAAAAATCAATGTTATCATATAGTCAAAAGATTACATATGTTACTCGACTCGAGAAGATTCCTATTGACAGTGGTGTGTATTTTCAACTATTAGAAATCACTTGTGAGTCATTCAGTATTTGGTCCAACCAATACCCACACATCTATACGAACTTCCAAAGCTCATGGTACATCGAGTTAAACCATTGGAACTCCAATTCCAATATACGACATTTGTTAGTCTTCTAGGTTATAGGAATTCGACCGTATTTCAAAACCAATGACTATGAATATTTACTTTAAGAATGGTTTATAATAGTAATACTTATCCCAATATCGGACCACCTAGTGTCTAGTATTAGTACAAGGCTATTATAAGTCAATGTCATTCTTAACATATTTATACATCAATCTAATATGCATAATGACAATACCATTAATAAGGTATGAAATGAAAATGTGGTTATTTTATTAATAAATAATAAAATATACAATACATCAATCGGATTGGAACTCCAAGCACCAACTCCAACAGTATAGACATGTAGGTGTTTATTTGATGAGCACCGAATGATTCACCGAAAGTATTCCTAATAGATGACACACCAACGTTAATAAGAATATTCCTGAGTCGAGTAGCATATATAGTTCTTTAACTTAAGATACCATCATGGATGTATGAGTGATCCTTCACGCTTTGACAATAGTCACGTTACTGGTCAATCTAAACCAGACCTCCACATGTTCGTTTGGTGTGGACCGATGCTCATGATATCCTGTGATGTATCCAGAGAGGATCCGTCAGTCCCGTGTGCGGGATTTAAGCATCCACTTTATGATCTTTAAATCTATGATGAGAGTACATTCTAGAAATGAGTTTTGAATGTTAATTGAGAGATCATGAATATATCGTGATATATATATGAATTATACACTATGGAGATTTGATGTTTTCATCTATATCTCCGGTACAATTCGAATAGCTTATGATGAATGGACTATATGGTATGCTTAGACCCCGACTTGTATGGTTCAGTGTGGTTATCTGTGATCGTCATAATTTCTGAGTGGACGAATTATGACACAAAATGTGTTTCGTGGCAGATATATCTGAACTTAAAGAGTCTCACTGATAAACTATATATGAATTATACACTATGGAGATTTGACGTTTTCATCTAGATCTCTGGTACAATTCGGATAGCTTATGATGAAGGAACTATATGGTATACTTAGACCCCAACTTGTATGGTTCGGTGTGATTATCTGTGGTCGTCATAATTTTTAAGTGGATGAATTATGACACGAAATGTGTTCCGTGACAGATATACCTGAACCTAGAGAGTCTCACTGATAAAGTATACCCGTACAACATTAGGACAATTAATTACGAATAATATGGATTATTCGTAACGTTACACATGTCGGGGTGTTTTTGTATTGAATATGTATAGATATGATACATAATTTGATTAGATACACATTAAGTCCAATTGAATTTTGACACATGTCAATAAATAATTATTTAATTAATTCCAAGTTAATTAATTTAATAATTATTTATTCTTGAATATTCTTGAAATATTCTTTAATTAAAGCTTATTAGATAACTTTATAATTTGACAAAATAATAACCATATATTTGAGTGATATTTGGCTTAATTTTGGACAAGTATTTTAATTATCAAAATGACTAAAATACCCCTCCCATTTAAATTGCAAAAATTCGGCCAAGGCATGAAGGAGATGAAAATTTGTTTCATTTTTAGTTTTGGCTTGGAGAAGCTCAAAGTGTTGAGTTTATGGTTTAAAAATTATGGTTTATTTAATCCACTAAAATTAGAGAGTGTGAGGGAAAATTTGGAAGTGTTTCAAATGTAGTATTGGCAATTAAGATAATTTCCAACTCTAATTTTGATTGAAATTATTTCTTTATGCTTTTAAGTTATTACATATGATGTGATATTGTTTCTTCATATTTGATATTGATTTTACATTTAGAAACTCTAAAATGAACTTTTTGATGCATGTGTAAAATTATGGTGTAGAACACCAAATAGTCATTCTAAAGTTGCTTAAGCCACTCATTGGTGACCTAAAATTATTCTTGAGTAACTTGATGGTGGTTGACTTTCAATTGGTAATTAGGGATTTAGATTTGCATATTTTTGAATTAGTTAGGAGATTAATTTGAATAATTATGTAATTAATTCAATTATGGCTAATTTTTGAAATTGAGATGTTGTGGATGAAATTAGATGTGTGATCATGCATAGGAAAAAATTTCAGAATTTTCGGAAGCATTTTGGGACTTTTCTGTATATATTAAATTATGAACAAAATCATAATTTACTGAAATTACAATTATTTGGTCATTGCTACAGTACTCGTACTAGTGGAGCATTGCATATAATTCAGAGAAAAATTCTTGAAATTTTCGAAATCATTTCGAAATCGTTTTGGGAATTTTCTGCATAAAATCGCAGTATGGGCAAAATAATAATTTATTGAAATTATCATGATCAACCACTGATACAGTAAATGGAGTGATTATGGCGAAATACGGATAAATTAGATATATATAATATCAGTTAATTTATTCAGATTAAAAAAATATTTTAAAAATCGATTTCGTCCGCTGACGTGCTTCCGTTGTATTTGCCCCAACAATAGTGACTTCAACTGGGGTGAAGATAATACGAAAATTCTCAATGGATAGAAAATCGAAAGGATCCGAAACTTAAGATCGACTTCTTATTAAGAGAAATTCGCAAATTAGGACATCAGAATCATGAACTAGGGAAGAGTCATGAAAGTATTTATCTCTCCAAGCACAAAAAGGGACAAAAATGTTTTTCTTGTTTAATTTTTATAATTTTTGTTGAATTTAATAGCTTTGCAAATGTGGCAAGATTTGATTGAATTCATCGATTCATTTTTATTTTTCTTATCTTTGATAATATTTAAAAGTCCATTGAAACGGCTTGTACTGATGTGGTTTTGTACCCTTTATTGTCAGCAATGTTGTAAGAATATCATTTTTGAAATAATATAGATGTGTTTGTTGGGGGTATGAGGAAATGACAAATCGAGTTATTAAACATCAATTGGTTTTGCATGGCAGTCGCATAAAGTTGTAACAAGTAACAACTATTATTATTTTTATTTTTATTTTGATTCCAATAAACAATGTAAAAAGGCCAAAGCAAGGAAGTGGGCTTCCTTTAATTGCTTACAATTTTCTTTTCAAAAGTATGTGGTCCCCTTTTACCCCCTTTATTTTTCAAGTGATTGATGTGTCATCGATCTTGAAAATAAGTCCCGAAGTGCATAGACTAATTAAATGAGTGAAAATTAATAATAATATGAATTTTTTATTTATTTATGTTGATGTGAATAATCAAATCTAAGATTTAGTATAAATATATGATCAAATGAGCTAATACTTATTGAAAAAATCGTGAAATTTTACCTTTCATATTACAAAAGTATAGTAATAATCCCGTGAATAAGAGAATAAAATTGACTACACAAAAGACAAAACCGATGGGAAGAAGGATTTTGTACAAGATTGCATTTTAAAAGGCGATGCACATGCGCCATTTTTTTTTTCCTGGCTTCCAAGACAAAACACATGCGCCAGTTTAATTTGTTATTACAATGTAATGTATTATGTATAAGACCATTGTCTTAGAGATTTATAAACGTGAAGAAAGTGAAGCCACGGCCAAATTAAAGAGAAAAAATTAGGGTGGGGACCCGTAAATCCGGTTAAATTGACGGATTGAATCAGGTTAATGATAAGTTAAAAAAATTTAAGATTGATCTGATTAAAAATTAATTGGCATTTTATCAATCTGTTAATTCAATCCAACCCTTCGAAAATACAAAAGGAAAAAAAAAATGAGTCACTAGTTGTATTTTATATATATTTTTTATTATTATACTTGTTAGTATAGAATACTAGCTATTTTAAGATAAAATTCCAACGGGTTGAGTGGGTTGCCCACCCCTAAAAATAAACCACCAAATATCTCCCTTACCCACTCCTCCAACTGCATTCCCAACAAATAACAAATAAGAAAATCCACAACTAATCTTATATTTCTAGTCAATGAAAAATATTAATTCTCATATTCATATGCAAATTCATTATTATCTATATACCATATAAAAGTTTAGAAACGACTTTCTTTTTATGTTGTCCACGTAGGCGTTTTCATCTTTGAGATTGTCAACGTAGGTGTATGAATCATTAATATTTAAAATAAATTATTAACATTTAAAATAAATTATTAATGTATAACTCTTCACATTCTTCCGCCACTAATATTTTATTTTCTCATATCCTCCAAACTTTTCTTTTTCCAAAATTATTAATTATTGAAAATATGTTAATTAAATACATATCATTTCAAATGAGTTATTAATGTTTCAACTTTTCATATTTTTCAATTTCAAATCTTTCATTTTCCTAATTATTCGTTTTCTTATATTATTAATGATTGAAAGTTTATTAATTAAATGTGTATTTATTTCAAATGAATTATTAATAATTTAATTAACTATCACTTATTTATTAGTAAAAATTCAAGAGTCATAAGTTATTAACTATAAAAGTGTTCCTAAGTTAGCCAAATATTTGCACTACGAGATTTATTTTCTATCAATAAAAGTTATAAAATTGAATAAATTAGAAGTCACATTTGTTAATTTGAAAGAATGTTAAAGAAATTGCATTGCCTAAACAACTTTAATTAAATGTACGATATTAATTAATTTTATTTTTTACATTTGATATATATCATATTTGTCTCGAATAAAACGAGTCGCGCATCGCGCAGGTCATCTGCTTGTTACAATAATTGCCCACAAAGGCGTGGTTGAGTGGTTTGTAAGTAATTCTATTAGTCTTGTTCATAGATTTCATGAGGAGAGTCGACACAAATGGTCGTTTGGGTCCTAAATTTGACCCAAAATTAGGACTTAAATTTAGAAGAAATTTCACTTTTTAATATATAATATGATTTATTTTTATTTTTATCATTTATTGATAGATGACCTATTTTAAGAACTTGTCTAGAGCTCTATAAAATTTAAGACAACTAAAGATCGCCCTTAGTTTTACCACTTGAGTTTAACTCTTGTGAAAGGTAAGTAGATAAAAAATAAATTTGAGTCTTGTCTATCCATTAACCTTTAAGGAAAAATAATATTACAATAATTAATCAATTTTAATAACCTATAACAACTACTTTAGGCTATTAGAATGAAAATATTGTTTATTTACTTTATGACAAGCAATTAAAATAAGATTAAATTAAAATAATTGGTTTAAAAAATGGAGTGTTAAAATATTCGGTATTGAATCCTTTTATCAAAGTGAAGAACAGAGATGTATTGATATGATAGCTGGACTTTTTTACAAAATTACTATTTTGACCTTGGAACCTCAGTGAGCTGTTTTGTTACCTTTAAAAGAGACACATGCTTTGAAGTCATTAATGTACCCGATATGGTGGCATTTAAAAAACTATAATAAAAACACCCTCTGCCCATGGGCCATGTTACGGTGTCGCTTTCTTTGGACTGAGAGGACTTTTTGGTAATTTGGCTTCTGTTTTCTGCTCTTGTGGAGACCATTTTGACTGCGGCACTTTGTGGGGTCGCCTGTGTTACTGGTTACTACTGACTAGCTGTCGCCTGCTTGAGCCAGTACCACCATAGTAATTTGCACATATCGTAAGGGTAAAATTGAGATTTCAGTTGAAAACTTTGTAATTATGTGATTTGTAAAAATTAGAGGGACACAGAAGTGGGGTTACGCGAAAACGCCAATTCTCGTGTCTCTTTTAATCTTTATGTCAGTCAACATAATTTGACCAACTTTTAATTTTTTTTTTTTTACCCCACCAGTAAAAATTATTGCTGTTTAATAATTACAAATCATTTTAATTACCTTTTTTTTTTTAATCTTTATATCTGCTGTCTAAGATTCTTCAGAGCACCTCAAAAATGGTGAAAATTCATCTGCCCCCAGATGCATAACGATGCACATTGCACAGTTTCTGAGAATTTTCATCATGATCATTTATTTCTCTGTTTCTTATTTAACGCCTTATGATCACACTGATTCAGTGGTATGAATCATATTGGGCCATTCATGTATCCCACTTTAGTGAGGACAGATTAATCGATCAGGTTTATGAACCGTTGATTATGATTAATAAAAAAAAAGTTTAGTTCTTTTATTTTTTTTTTAAAGATGAAATTCATTCAAATATAAAAACATCAATTACAAGATCATAAAACTCGAATACAAACTTAAGATATCTTAAAACTCAAGCTAAGTTATGATGAAACCTAACAAATAAAAACAATTTATATGTTATGTGTTTCTCGTAACCATCAAAAGTACATATTCACACCTAAAACTACTTAAATACATGAGGAACTATGGGATCATCATGTCCCCACCCCAGCCTTCATCCAACGTAGGTGACCTTATACTTCTAACTAGAAGTGAACCAACATGAAACATGCATTATATATAAAACTCTTACAACAACATATAATTAATTTAATACATAACTGAAAGTTCGAGGTTATCATAGGTTCTGACCCTATGCGGAATTACACACAATAATCAAGACAAATCATAATTATTGAATCTATGAAATTCTAGTAAGCAACTACGATGTCCAACAATTAAAATAAATTGCGGAAAATTAAATCAATCACACAAAATCAACACAATAATTTTGGTGACAAAGTGGAAAACTCGTGCGAGTACAAAAATCACTCCGGGTATCTCGGCTACCAGCCCAATCCACTATATAAAGAAAAACTTACAGCGATGGTCAATACATATGGTGGCAACTCCACCGACTCAAGTACCTCTAGACTGTAAGAACCCAAAGAACTCCTTAAGCCTGCACACCACGGTTTTCTTCTGAACCTCTGAAGTCTCTGAGTGAATCAACTTCTTACGCACGCCGGAACTCCGACTACCAATATTCCTCCTTGAGAACACTGAAGGATTAGTAATTTTGGGTTTGGTTGTGTTGAAGGTTTATCAAAGAATGATTCACACCATTATAAAAAGATAAGAAGATAAGAAGTCTTCAATGGTGGAATCAAAGAAGGTTGAAAGCTTTGAGAGATTTTGGCTCAAGGGAAATGTGTTTCAACCATTGGGATGGTTGCTACATGTTCTGTTTATAGGTATGGTGAAAATCTAGGGTTTTTCAAAGTGAGAATGCTCAAAAATGCGTTCAGATCGCAGTCGCGTTCGAACAATTACTCGAATGCACCACGAACGCGTGCCCACTGGAAAGACTTGTTCGAACGCTACTCGAACGCACTACGAACGTTGATTCTCTTGAATGTTTTGTTCGAAAGCTTCCTCGAACGTACCACTAATGTTTGATCTTTGGAATATATTGTTCGAACCCAATGAAGAACGTGTCACTAACGTCACACGTTCGAACGCTGCAACGAACGCAGCACTAACGAAAATGCTATAGCTCTGCCAAATACCAGTCCAATTGTTCCAAGTTCTTCAAGACTTATTACAACTCAATTGAACTTGTTTTATCATGAATAGTGCCAATAAAAATGGAACTTACAATCTCCCTCTTTGGCATTCCGTGACAAAACACTACCTAATACAAAGACTACAGTAATAGACCCAAAAAGAGAATAGTCAACTATCAACCATCAAAACAGTGACTAATTACATTATGACTCGATCTAACACATAACCAAATAGTCTTCAAATTAATGCCAAATTTTGGAGTTGGTGCTCGGTGCGCCAAATTTTATTGTATTTATTATAAATACGATGTACATTTTATTTTATTATGAATAAAATTAAGTAATTTTCATCAATATAATCTTATATATGGTAAATGTTAGGGTTGGTGCTCGGAGTGCCAATCCGGATCGTATTTATGTTCGATTCATGAATACGAACAATTCATTTTTCCATAATATTGCTTATTTAATGGTAGCACCTCTTGTCTTTTATATACATATTCGATCTAATTATGATTAGATATCTAATTATGATTAGATTGAAACTAAATCTGATTTAGTGATACGTGTATATTAGACAAAGACCATATGATTCACAATGTAGTGCGCAGTTACAACGTAGTTTGTAATTGACATTGGAAATCGTCACTATAACTTGTATATCCTTAAATAAAGTTCCTGGTCAAGATTTACTAACACAAGTAGGTGATGAGTGATAAATGTATCACTATTTCCCACTCATTTAACTTAATATTTTGTATAGTTTCTTGAGTTTTGTGAATATTTTGATGTGTTTTGTGTTATTTTGCAGATAAATAAAGTTTCAGGACATTCTGGAGGTGATTTGGAATAAAACTGTGAAATTTGGTGAAATTTGGCAAAAAGGGTATTTTGGTAATTTTGGGCATCCCGACACGATATTTTGGTAATTTTGGGCATTCCGACACCAAAATAAAGTTTCAAGATATTCTGGAGGTGATTTGGAGCAAAATTGTGAAATTTGGCAAAAAGGGTATTTTGGTAATTTTGGGCGTCCCGACACCGAGGGTATTTTAGTAATTTAACCACCATGCCACGTGTCAAAGATTCAACGAGCCGTCATTTTTAGCACACCATGCCACGTGTCGAAAATTCAGCGATCCAAAAAAAATAATAATAAAAAAATAAAAATCAGAAAAATAATAAAATAATAAAAATCAGAAAAATAATAATAAAAAATTAGATTTTTTTGCCTATAAATAGATTTCGAATTTTTAGTTTCAAATGTACCTCTTCCTCTGAAATCCTTATAAATAAAATAGAGTTCTTTTTATTTTCTTCTTTTATTCAGTTTTATTTACGCTTTGTAGTAGTAATTATATCCATCCATGAGGGGGTAACCTCTTCATGCTGAGGTAATAAGGTAATTCTTTTACTATTGCTTTTTAGATTAATCTCCCTTAAAATATGATATATAAACTATTTAAAATCAGATTAATAAAGGATACCGCCATTCCGGACGGTTGGTTATTTAATTTAATCTGGTTAACCTGACTTAATGAGGATACCGCCACACTGGACGGTTGGTTTAAGTTTATATTTCTGTTCCGCCTTATGGCTGGTATATTTGAATTTGACTTAATCAGGATACCGCCATTCTGGACGGTTGGTTTAAAATATCACAAGTTAATATATTATTATTTTATGGGAGATATCTAAATAGTATATAGTAGAAGTTATTTCCTTTTACCTTAGCATTTCATTTATTTATTTTAATTACTTTCTGCAATTTCATTTTTTGTCTTTTAAGTTTATATCAGCTTTAGTTATGTGTTGTAACTAAGTTAAATATCTAGGGTTGTGATTAAATCTAATATCACCGGATTTAAAAAGGGTTAGATTATAGTTGGGGTAATTAAAAGAGTTATTTGTTGAGTCATAATCTTAATGCTTTTTATTAACCGATCACTAATAAAATTGATTAGGTAAACTTAAAATGAACTAGACATAGGGATTTTAAGTTTAAAACCTTAGTCTCAACAACCCACGATCTTCCTTAAGGATAGATAACCCTTTAATAGATTTCCTTACAGGATAGACATATACCTGTCGGGCGGGGGTAGTCATAATTGGAACTTAACCTTAATGAATCTAGGTAATTTAATTGACATAGACATATGGTTCAATTGGATTATAACTAGGTATTTGTAAATGATCATTCGAAAGAGGCTTTTACATAATTTAGTGTTCCGGATTAATAATTCAATAATTATCCAACTATGATTTAACTACTTCATCTTTTAATTGATATTAGAAAGATTAACAACCCTAGATCTTTGAGTCTTTTATTTTCCTTAGTATTTTCTTTTGTCTTTTTATTTATTTATTTATTTAGCAAATCTTCAAAGCAGATCATTTCAAGCAATCATTCACTTCTCCCTCAATTAGATATTTGTAAATAAATAGTATCAACAACTAATAACAATAGTAGGAATTAAGTCCTCGTGGGATCGATATTTTTATACTACTTGAACGATACGTGCGCTTGCGTTATACGTGTGTGTTTACGCCGGTCAAGTTTTTGGCGCCGTTGCCGGGGACTTATTTTTCTTGAGTTATTAATTTTGAAGCTATCTAATTTACTTGTATCTAATTTTCTTTGTTTTTTATCTGCAATTTTTATTTCTTTCTTTTGTTTTCAGGTGATTGAAAAAATGGAACATTTTGAAAGATTACGAGTTTTACTAGAAAAAGATACACCTCAAATCCGGGAGCAACAATCTAGTTTTCTGAGGCCTGTTGTCCAGCCCAACAACTATCACTGGAAGCCAGAACCAAGCAACACTACATTTGCTCATCAGAATGAATTGGGGAGATGTGTAATATGTGATGGTAACCACCCGAGCGATCAATGTATATACCTTTCAGAGTGGCAGAATTATTGGAATCATTCAAGGTATGTAGAATCATCACATTTTCCATCTTATCCACCATCCATCTATGATCTTTATCAAGAACCAGATCCATCAGAGGAAGATCAGTTGATTCACATGCTCAAAATTTGTTCGAGGAACGGGAAGCTCAATTTAATGTAAAAATTCAGAGTCAAGCGGCGTCTATACAGAGGATGACAGATCAAGTTAGACAATTAACAGATAACCTGAATCACATATCTCACGAAGCAAATTCAAATAATACTGAAGAAGCCTTTGAATATCCTGAGATTCATCATGACATCATAACAGAGGACGAGGCTGAGCAGTATCAAGAATCAGAGGTATCAGTTCAGGAACCTGCACCAACAAAGTCTCAATTTGATTTTTATTATTCTGACTCTGACGAGGATGAAGAAGCTGAGTTACTTGTACCAACTGCACCAACACGGAAGGATGAAACTTTCCATCCTCAGAATGCAGATCTTGGAGAATGCTTTGCACTAATGTTTGAAGACGATCTACCTAAGCCAATCAGCTCACTCAGATCAGAGGATGAAGACCTAAAATCTGATATTTCTTTACATTCTCACATTGATATTTCAGGAGCATGCATTTCACAAATGACAGATGAAGAACTCAATGCAGAAATCTTAAAACTCATCTGTGAAGAAAAGGTGGAGCAAGAAGCAGAGCAAATGAAGGAGCAAATGTCTGACGAAATTGAAAATCCAGAGCATTCAGGAGAAACATCGCTGTATCGGGGAGTACAAATTAGAGATATCACCAAGAAGCTTGACAGAATGGAACTTCCATTCCAAATCAAGCACCATACAATACCTCCTGATTTTCTTTCTTTCTTTTCAGAAATCACTGGAGCAACAAAGATTAAAAAGGTGGCACAAGCACTGAATGAGACAAAACTCTTTTTGCCACTTTACCGTTGGAAGAGACCCTTCAAAAGCAACGCACATGGGAATGTCTTTAATCGGACATCCAAAACGACGCTGAAACCGCCTTGACAGATAGATTTTAGTCACGTCTGGCTGAAGACGAAAAATTTAGCGCTACCAGGGAGGCAACCCATTTAACCAGGTATGATCTTCTAAACTCTTCTTTTAGTATTTAAGACATTGGGGACAATGTCTCATTTAGGTTTGGGGGTGAGGAATAGTTAATAGTACTTGTTTGTATTGTGTTTTTATTTTTAGTCCAAAATTTTCGAAAAATACAAAAAATTAAAAAAATTTCAAAAATTACAAAAATATTTTGCATTTGTATCAAAGGGCATATTTAAAGCTAGGTAATGGTTTGGTGCCTTCCTTCACTCACTACCTTTTTATAAGGAAAAGCTGTGGAGACACCTAGATAATCATTCACTTGTAGCGTGTTGTGACAGACTAGTTTGGAGGACTCGTTGTTTATTCCTGACAACAAGCGATAAGAGCCTAAGGGGCTAGGGTACTTAAGTGAGCCTCGCTCCACCTTCCCTCTGGGGAATCTACAACGGGAAGTCCATTCGACAGTTAATCACACACCATAAATTCGTTGGCACGTACCATAAGGTATAAAAAAGGTGCGTTCACTTGGTCGCTTGAACCCTTGAGTGGGGAGTCCTAGTTGTGAACAATCCTTCGTCAGCAAGAGCCTTTCATAAAAAATAATAAAAAAAAACACATGTAAATTATAGTTATATGATCAGTAGAAATGTTTTGTTGTTATGTTGACTAAAAAGATGAAATTGGTAAGAAATAGCTGTATAAGGAATTTCCACTCCTGAGACGTATTTCAAACCTAATTCAAAACAAGTTAATTTTTGTTTATTCACTTTTGAATTATTTAATCTGTAAATTCTCCATAAAACTGACTAAAATGAATCTTCATATACTTAGTTAGCAGATATTATCACTTACATGGTAACATATGGACATAGGATAAAAATTGAAAAGATTGTAATATTCAGTGCTATAGTTTAATTGGAGAAGCATCTCAAAAAGTGATGGAATAAAAAATAAAAATAAAAAAAAAAAACGTCTGAGATCCGAGTTATTAAGTCTGTAAGGGTATTTTAATACCTAGTGCCCTAAAACCAACTGGTTTGGGAGTCATTGGCCCAAAGCTCGTTACATGGATAAAAAATGATGAAAAATTTATATATATATATATATATATCTGAAGTCTGAGTAATTAAGTCCGTAGGGTGTCTTAACACCTGATGCCCTAAAGCCAACTGGTTTGGGAGTCACCGACCTAAAGCTCGCTACATAGATGGAAGATATTGTATATAAATAAAAAATAGAGAAAAAATCAAAGAAAAAATCAGAAAAATCAGAAAATTTATTCCATTACTACAAAAGATGTGAATCTGATAAAACTTTAGGACAAAAATATTACTCTCTTATCAACTGCACTTATGACCGTTGTGGGCAAAAATGAGTTGTTTAATATTTTGTTGGCTGTGTATATGAAGAATGGTAAAAATAATCGGAGAATTTACTTATATAGTAATTTAGAATGAAACAAAACAACTAATAACTTGGAGTAGAAGTTTCACCTGATTAGTCACTAACATCTTTATTCTCTTTTCGCTTGTCTTTTTGCTTTTGTGTGCATTAGTTTCACTATCTTTTTACTTTTATAAAATGTTTGTGGGTATCATTGCTGTAAACCTTCACGAGACTACAACTCGTCCACTAGGGACACCTAGGGGTTTAAAGGCTTGTTGCATATGCTAAATGCAATCGTGATCCCTACGAAAGTGGCTTAGTTAAAATTTTATTATGTTATTTTATTTTGCTCGAGGACTAGCAAAATGTTAGGTTTGGGGGTGTGATGAGTGATAATGTATCACTATTTCCCACTCATTTAACTTAATATTTTGTATAGTTTCTTGAGTTTTGTGAATATTTTGATGTGTTTTGTGTTATTTTGTAGATAAATAAAGTTTCAGGACATTCTGGAGGTGATTTGGAATAAAACTGTGAAATTTGGTGAAATTTGGCAAAAAGGGTATTTTGGTAATTTTGGGCATCCCGACACATATTTTGGTAATTTTGGGCATTCCGACACCAAAATAAAGTTTCAAGATATTCTGGAGGTGATTTGGAGCAAAATTGTGAAATTTGGCAAAAAGGGTATTTTGGTAATTTTGGGCGTCCCGACACCGAGGGTATTTTAGTAATTAACCACCATGCCACGTGTCAAAGATTCAACGAGCCGTCATTTTTAGCACACCATGCCACGTGTCGAAAATTCAGCGATCAAAAAAAAAAATAATAAAAAAAAATAAAAATCAGAAAAATAATAAAATAATAAAAATCAGAAAAATAATAATAAAAATTAGATTTTTTTGCCTATAAATAGATTTCGAATTTTTAGTTTCAAATGTACCTCTTCCTCTGAAATCCTTATAAATAAAATAGAGTTCTTTTTATTTTCTTCTTTTATTCAGTTTTATTTACGCTTTGTAGTAGTAATTATATCCATCCATGAGGGGGTAACCTCTTCATGCTGAGGTAATAAGGTAATTCTTTTACTATTGCTTTTTAGATTAATCTCCCTTAAAATATGATATATAAACTATTTAAAATCAGATTAATAAAGGATACCGCCATTCCGGACGGTTGTTATTTAATTTAATCTGGTTAACCTGACTTAATGAGGATACCGCCCACTGGACGGTTGGTTTAAGTTTATATTTCTGTTCCGCCTTATGGCTGGTATATTTGAATTTGACTTAATCAGGATACCGCCATTCTGGACGGTTGGTTTAAAATATCACAAGTTAATATTATTATTTTATGGGAGATATCTAAATAGTATATAGTAGAAGTTATTTCCTTTTACCTTAGCATTTCATTTATTTATTTTAATTACTTTCTGCAATTTCATTTTTTGTCTTTTAAGTTTATATCAGCTTTAGTTATGTGTTGTAACTAAGTTAAATATCTAGGGTTGTGATTAAATCTAATATCACCGGATTTAAAAAGGGTTAGATTATAGTTGGGGTAATTAAAAGAGTTATTTGTTGAGTCATAATCTTAATGCTTTTTATTAACCGATCACTAATAAAATTGATTAGGTAAACTTAAAATGAACTAGACATAGGGATTTTAAGTTTAAAACCTTAGTCTCAACAACCCACGATCTTCCTTAAGGATAGATAACCCTTTAATAGATTTCCTTACAGGATAGACATATACCTGTCGGGCGGGGGTAGTCATAATTGGAACTTAACCTTAATGAATCTAGGTAATTTAATTGACATAGACATATGGTTCAATTGGATTATAACTAGGTATTTGTAAATGATCATTCGAAAGAGGCTTTTACATAATTTAGTGTTCCGGATTAATAATTCAATAATTATCCAACTATGATTTAACTACTTCATCTTTTAATTGATATTAGAAAGATTAACAACCCTAGATCTTTGAGTTTTTATTTTCCTTAGTATTTTCTTTTGTCTTTTTATATTTATTTATTTAGCAAATCTTCAAAGCAGATCATTTCAAGCAATCATTCACTTCTCCCTCAATTAGATATTTGTAAATAAATAGTATCAACAATAATAACAATAGTAGGAATTAAGTCCTCGTGGGATCGATATTTTTATACTACTTGAACGAACGTGCGCTTGCGTTATACGTGTGTGTTTACGCCGGTCAGTCGGTTAGTAAAATCTGTTGAGACCAGTACATATCGTATATCGTGACTTGGTCTGATAGTTTATCCTAATGAACCATGAGTCTCGGGAGACTCGTATAGACATGTAGGTATTTATTTGATAAACACTGAACGACTCACTGAAGATTTTCTAATAGATTGTACACCAACGTCAATAGGAATCTTCTCGAGTTGAGCGAGCATAGTGATCCTTCGACTTGAGATACCACAATGGATATATGAGTTATCTTCCACACTTTGATGACAGTCACGTCACCGAATTATTTAGATCAGACCTCCGCTTGTTCGTTGGGTGTGGACTGATGCTCATGATATCAAGTGCGTATCAAGATAGAATCTGTCAGTCATGTGTACAGGGCATAGGTATCCTACACGTGTTTACGATCTAGTAAATCCATGGCCGTGGTATAACTTCGGAAGTAAGTTCCGAGTGTTATTTAGAGATCGTAAATTTAAAAAGTCGACTATATTATACCATACGGATTTGACGTTCTTATCTATATCCCGGGTATAATATGGATAGCCTGTGACGGATGGATTATACGTATGCAATGACCTCGACTTGCATAGTTTAGCGAGATTATCTGTGGTCGTCATAATTCATGAGTGGGTGAATTATGGACATGAAATTGGATTTCGTAACGGATAAACCTAAACTTAGAGAGTCCCACAAAATGAAGTGTACTTGTTAAGCACTTGGGCAACGCATTATGAATAATACAAATTATTCATAATACTTCACCGGATTAAATGAGTTAATTCGAATCGTTTAATCGGTTAAACGAAAATACATGCATTATGGGTATTTCGGTTAATTAATAATTAATGTATATTTGTATTTAATACAAAATTTGATTTGATACATATTAATTATTTGTCAAATAAGACTTTGACACATGCCATTAATATATGTATTTATTATTTAATGTAAATAAAAATACATATATAATAATAATCGCATTAATTAATTATTTAGGTATTTAAATGTTAAATATCTATATAATTAAATTATTTCAATATTACATAAATGTTATTCAATATGTTTGATTATTAGTGGTTACATGTGGCATGATTTTATTAAGCTTAAAGTTTACAAATTGGATTTGTCAACTTAAGGCTTATTATTGTTTAATTAGATTAAAAATGACCAAATGACCAAAATACCCTCCCCCCCTCCTAAGTCGATTTTGACCATTATTTAAAGTTGGAAAATTTTGTTTTCTTCAACAATTAACCTCCATGGCCGAAATCCACCTCCATGAAAGCACCCAAAAATTTCTTGAGGAGTCAAGGAATAAAGTGAAGTAATTCAAGAAAAAGGTTTAAGGAAATTACAAGATTTGGAGGTAATCTTCAATAATCTTAAACTTAGAAAACTTGTTTCTTGTTCTTGAATATCTAGAATAGTTCTAGGGTTTCTTCCTTTCTTATATTTTGGGGCTTTTTGATTTGGAGGATGAATTTGGAGGCTAGATGCATGTGTGAAGTTAGATTGGATAATATTATTGTAATTTTAGTTCAATTTTGTCATTTGATGACTTGTTGCCATTCTAGAGTGTTATGACCACTCTTGTAACTCCTAGAATTTTTCTTGGGTGATTCATTTGTGGTGACTTTGATTGGTGTTAAGATTAATTAGATTAATGTTGGAAAATTAGATTTTAAGCATGAAAAATTTATATTTTAGCTTCTGGATCAGATATGGAAATACTGTTCATATGGTGATGAAAATAATATCATATAAATATATTGGATGTGTTTTGGGTGTTGGAACAATTGCCGAAAATTATTTCGGAGTTGAAATAAGCGAAAATGGCGAAAAACGACGTTACCGGGTGACTTTTAAGCCAACCGGGTGACGGCTACCCAAATAGTGAATTAGTCACTATTCGGTTCGGAAAAAAACGCGTTTTATGCCATTTTACGGAAAAATATTTTCGTAAAAGTTTTGCGATGTTTCTAACCTATTTATGTCATTATTTGATATCGAATAAATATGTTTAGGTGAAATATGAATGGATTATTCATATTTGATATTGAATAATTTATTTGGTAATTTTTAAAGTTTTAAAATTATGATTTCGCCCGAACAGAGCTTCCTCCACGCCCTTTGCCCAAAACCCCAACAAAAGTGGTATCAGAGAATGTATGATCCTTCATCCATTACATTTATCATGCTTGATATATGATATATAATCCAATTTTGATGTTTGCACATGCATGTAATTTAGATATTTCTTGACTTTTAGTTCTACGCTAATGGGAAACGTAATGAAAATTTAATGGTTAAGTTAAGTTATGTTTTCTAAGGTAGAATTGACTGTTTAGAAATTGATCTAGATTAAATTATGCATATGATGTAGAACAATGCTTCCTTGAGGAATATCCCTGCTTAAATAAGGCTGTAAAGTAACATGTATTGGATGCATGTTTCTTGGTCCGTTTTGTCAATACGGTTTATGAGTATCTTTCTATGGCTGCATCTGAGATTTTCCAAAGCAATGAGAGTGTAATTGATAGAATTTTATCCATACCGGATATATATTTGATACTAGACAAATTCAAGTGAAAGTGGAAATCCTGAACAAGCCAAAGCTGTCAGGACTACATCGGTAGCTTGAGTTTGTCATTGGCAAATGAAGCCTTGATACGCCTCCTTGTGAACGTGCCAAAGCTGTCATAACGAGAAACGGTCAGGACTAAAATCAGGAGTCACAGTGAGTGTGATTGACAATTAGTTGTCTACCTAATGAATATACGTAGGCGAGATCGTGCCAAAGCTGTGAGGTCGAAATATATTCATGGGGTTCTTTTCTCACTATGGAATTCGATTTAATTATTGAATTCCCGTTTTCCGTTGGGGATTACGGTATTACGTAAAGTAGTGGGAGACACTGATGGGTTAAAAATCCATAACTAAAGCAGTGTGTAATATTATGGAAATTGATGCTTGTGTGTTTTCCTTATTCTATAATATTGATATAATTTAAACTTCTTATCCACTGCATGCATATTATTTGAATATGTTTTTTGACTTCTCTTATGGTTATGTATTTCTAGAATAGGTTCTAGAATGTAAGTAGACTTGGATAATGTTAGATTAGTCTAAACCATCGGGAACTGTTGTTCCGATTTTCTTGAAAATCAATATGGTTAGTGACTTAGTTGCTAAGTCACGATAGGTAATCTAAATAAATATATGTTTTAGGATATAATTGTCTAGAGATAATAGTTTCTTGTGCGGTAAGAATTGACGTGAATTAGTTCATATCTCGAGATTCTTGACTGATATTAAGAAAACTCCATTAGGTATTTGTTTATCTTATAATGACGTTTCTGGGCTTTAGTGACCTTTAGAAGTCACGTGTTTGACACAATTTTCTAATCAATTATTTATAATTGTTGCGAATAGTTGAAGGAAAATTATAAAGCTAAAGAAAGGAGAAGTGTATAGTTGTGTGTAAAGAATATTGATTCTCACAATACGACCACTATAGATATTAGATACCAGATCTCCCATCTAGTTATTTAAAATAATATTTAATGATTGTTTTGATATTTGATATCAGAACTTGCGACTAATGGATAGTTACTTGTTCTTTATAAACAGTTGTTACATATTTTTATATGACTAGTTGTGTCATTAATAAGAAGATAAACATTAAGAAAAATATTCGGTTAACTAAATAACTTAGAACAATGTTTTATGAGATTTTATCATATAAGCATTAGATGTTTATTCCGTATAGTAAAGGATAATCTGATACAAGATCACACCATATATCTTTATCCATTTAATGAATATTGTATTCAGGATGTGATTAAATCTCATTTAACCAATGATCGTCATTGGATAACAGATTTATTAAACTAATACTTTGGAAGTATGTAGTTTAATGAATTGTAAATTGCCATGGATAGTTTTCTTTACTTCGTAACTTAGTTAATGAATTGTCATGACTTAGTTGCGTGTTTCTAGAAGAATATATATTGAACGTCTTGAATGGTTCGAGAACTTTCAATATGTCTCTGATGAAACGCGGATAGAATATTTTGAATGGTTCAAAGATATTCTATTTGAAATGTTGAAAACTATATTTTAAAATTCATTGTGAGTCTTTGAATTGTTCAAGGATGTTTGATATGATCAAACATATGAATTTATGGCAATTAGTTCTAATGTTATTTAATGAATGTGATTCTTACTCAATATTATTCTTCTATGATTCCATCGTGATGGAATTGATCAGTGGGAGAAATTGAATCTTATATGATTTGATTCGTTTGATATTGAGTGTTACCGAATTAGTTTCAATACTCTTGGGGATATGCTCCAGTAATACTAATTCATCAGGTTCTATTAGTTTCTACAGTTACGTATATGATATGTATAAGTAGAAAATATAAATCTTAAAAGGTTTGAGATTTGAATCTTTCTTTTTGACCGGCGTAAACACACACGTATAACGCAAGCGCACGTATCGTTCAAGTAGTATAAAAATATCGATCCCACGAGGACTTAATATCTAAACTATTAATTTTATGAGGTCAAATGATTACTAGTATCTAACAGGTTGATTGATTGATTTGAAATGGTGACGATTCTAAATTTAAAAGTAAGTAAATAAAATTGTCGAAAATAGGTTTTAAGAAAATTCAATATTAAAAACTATCTAGGGTTGCGATTTCTTCCAATATCATTTTAAAGATGAAGTGGTTATCTTAAAGTTGGGTAATATATTGATTTATTAACCTGGAACACTAAATTATGTGTAAGCCTCTGTCGATGGTCAGACACAATACCCAGTTTAACCCAATTGAACCATATGTCTATGTCAACCAAATTATCTGGATTCATTAAGTTTAAGTTCCAATTATGGCTACCCCCGCCCGACAGGTATATTCATATCCTGTAAGGAAATCTATTAAAGGGTTATATATCCTCAAGGAAGATCGTGGGCTATTGAGTCTAAGGCTGAAACCTAAAATCCCTATGTCTAGTTCATTTTAGATTTACCAGATCAATTTTATTAATGGCCAGTTAATGAAAAAGCATTAAGTTTAAGACTCAATAAATAAATCTTTATATTACCCAAGCTATAATCTAACCCTTATAAAACGGTGATATTGGATTTCATCACAACCCCAGATAACTAATTTAGTTACAACACATAACCAGGGCTAGTAAAAACTTGAAAATAAAAGACATAAAGTAAAAATACAGTAAAGTAAATACTGAAAAGTAAATTACAATAAAATAAAATGTTAAGGTAAAATGAATTACTTTTACTACTACTAATTTAGATATCTCCCATAAAATAGTATATAAACTTGTGATTCTTTTTCCAACCAGCCATATAGGCGGTAACCTGATTAAGTCAAATTAAGTCCAACCAGCCATAAAGGCGGAACCAAAATTAAATTACCAACCGACCAATCTGGCGGTATCCTTTATTAGTCAGGTTTAAATCAGATTAAAATGAATTACCAACCGACCAATCTGGCGGTATCATTTTTAAGTCAATATTTTAAATAGTGAATATATTATTTTTAAGGGAGATTAATCTAAATAGTAACAGTAAAAGAATTACCTTTCACCCTAGCTGGGGGAGTTACCTCCTCATGGTAAATAATAAAAACTGTAAAAAGTAAAAAGTAAAAATTAAATTACTATATTAACAAAACGTAATTAAAATTAATTACAAAACTAAAAAACTAAAAATTAAAAGAAAGTAGAGAGAGAAACTCTCTTTTTAGAAAGAATATAAGAGAGAGAGTGGTGCATTCAATTCTGAAATCTCGAGCTCAATTTATAGGCCTCGGTAGGCTTCCTGCGTCGCGACGCCAGGGTCCTCAGCATCGCTACGCCAGCTTTTATCGACGTGGCACGCTCTGGTTCGCTGGTTTGAAGATTCTGGATAAGCTGATAAGATAACACGTGGCGCGGTGGTTGGGCTTCAATTATTGTGACACGTGGCGGCTTCTGATTGGTCGCTGAGATTCTTATCCGCCACGTGTCAGATAAGGATTAGATACTCAATTATTGGCGATGACGTGGCGGTGACGTGGCGACGACGTGGCGACACGTGGGAAAGAGACTGTCGGCACAGTAGAATTGCGACACGTGTCACTTCCTGATTGGCTGATGATGATGTGGCACGACACGTGGCAATTTTGACTTGTTGACTTGCTGACGTGGCTGATGACATGGAGACACGTAGGATGACACGTGGCACACGTGGCGATGATGACTGTCGGCACCGTAGGATGCTGACATGTGGCACAGCGCATGTTAGCAGATCGGCTGTGATGGTGACACGTGGCACGGCGTATTTTAGCAAAGTCAAACTTTTCTCAGATTCTGATTTGTGGACCCGGCGCACGTTAGCACTGTTCGGCGCATTTTAGACGCCGCGACGCGAAAGTCTTCAGCGTCGCGACGCGCTAAAGACCAAAATATCCCTGTTGACGCATTTTTGTCCGTTTTTGCCCCAAATTGCCTCCAATGTTTTCCAAACTTTATTTATCTGCAAAATAACACAAAATACATCAAAACGTTCACAAAACTCAGAAACAAACTATACGAAATATTAGGTCAAATGAGTGGGAATAAGTGATATAAATACCACTCATCACACCCCCAAACCTAACATTTTGCTAGTCTTCAAGCAAAAAATAAAATAACATGAAAATAAAATTAACTAAGCCATTTCGTAGGGATCACGGTTGCATTTAGCGTATGCAACAAGCCTTTAAACCCCTAGGTGTCCCTAGTGGACGAGTTGTAGTCTCGTGAGGGGTTACAGCAATGATACCCACAAACATTTTACAAAAGTAAAAGATAATAAACTAATGCACACAAAAGCAAAAAGACAAGCGAAAAGAGAATAAAGATGTTAGTGACTAATCAGGTGAAACTTCTACTCCAAGTTACTAGTTGTTTTGTTTTATTCTAAATTACTGAATAAGTAAATTCTCCGATTATTTTTATCATTCTCCATATACACAGGCAACAAAATATTAATCAATTTATTTTTACCCACAACAGTCATAAATGCAGTTGATAAGAGAGTAATATTTTTGTCCTAAAGTTCTATCAGATTTCACACCTTTTTGTAGCAATGGAATAATTTTTCTCATTTTTCTGATTATTTTCTTTGATTTTTCACTTTTCTATTTTTTATTTATGTACAATATCTTCCATCTATGTAACGAGTGTTGGGTCGGTGACTCCCAAACCAGTTGGCTTTAGGACATCAGGTGTTAAGACACCCCTACAGACTTAATTACCCAGACTTCAGATATATATATTTTTGCAGCATCTTCGATCCATGTAATGAGCTTTGGGCCAGTGACTCCCAAACCAGTTGGCTTTAGGGCACTAGGTGTTAAAACACCCTTACAGACTTAATATCGGATCTCAGACGTTTTTTTTTTTTTTTTTTTTTTTTTTTACTCCATTACTTTTGAGATGTTTCCTCCAATTAAACTAGAGCACTGAATATTACAAACTTTTCAATTTTAGCTCATGTCCGTATGTTACTATATATGTTGATAATATCTGTCAACTGAGCATATGAAGATCCATTTTAGTCAATTTTATGGAGAATTCACAAATTAAATAATTCAAAATGAAATAAATAAAAATTAATTTGTTTCGAAATAGGTTTGAGATACGTCTCAGGAGTAGAAACTCCTTACTCAGCTATCTCTTACCAATTTCGCCCTTTTAGTCAAAATAAAAACACAAAAACGCAAAATATTTTTGTAATTTTTGAAACTTTTTCAATTTTTTTTGTATTTTTCGACAAATTTTGGACTAAAAATAAAAACAACACACAAACTAAAAACAAGATACTGATCAACTAATTTCCTCCCCCAAACCTAAATGAGACATTGTCCCCAATGTCTTAAACAGTAAAAGGAGAGTTAAGAAGGTCGTACCTGGTTAGCTGAAATCTACAGGAAATTAAAGGTTAAGATCCAGATTTATCCGACGCCTCTTACCACGATCGTCCTCAGACCAATTTATCTTTGAAAGGATAGGGTCAACTTGTGGTTCATAGGCTATGAGTTGGTCTATTAGATCCGGAGCAGTTCTGGCAGTAAAGAGGAGTTCTTTCAAAGGTTTTGACACGAACCCATTTCTTCGAGCATCATCGAGAAACACACAAAGAAAATCATAAAATCCATCAACGTTGAGCATTCCAATTGGTTTCTGGTGTATGTTCAGGTTCGCCCAAGATAGAATTATAAAAATTTCCTCCAATGTACCCAAGCCACCTGGCAAAGCAATAAAAGCATCAGCACGGTTAATCATTTTTACCAGTCGTTCAGACATACCCGGCACGATCAGTTCCTCTCCGTTTGATGATCCAATAAGATTTGCCTCTGCCAAGGGTTTTGGGATGATTCCCAAAACGTGACTGCCTCCTTCATGTACTGCCTTTGAAACGATCCCCATAAGTCCAAGATTGCCTCCGCCATATATTAAGTGCATATTCCTTGCAGCTAAGACTCGACCCAATTCCTGTGCTGCTTCTACGTATTGTGGTTTAGTACCAACACTACTACCACAAAACACACAGATGTTTTCAACTCGTCTTCTTGAAGTGGCTTCCATTTTTTTTTTATGTATTTCTTTCTCAACTCTGGATGCCTTCAAAAGTGCAATGACGGGCTGAATTTATAGTACCTGAAAAGGGTGAGTAAAAATAGCACAAGTATCTTCCAGAGGACGATTAGTAGTGAATTAATATCGTGATAGTCAAAAAGGTCTGGATCCTGTCGGAGAAAATAAAAGAAAACAACAAAACAAATCACAATTATTAAGAAAAGACAAAGAGATATAATATTTACAAGAAAAGTAACAGCTTGATTGACGTCTATGCGTCAGGGACAAGCTTCCCATCCAATTTTCTTATAAATTGGCAAACAGGGTCTTTTTTAGTCAGATTCCCGAGACTTAACAGTTGTCTTTCTTTTTGGAATTGTGCATATAACATGTGAATTTCATGATACACACATCCACTGGGATGCGTCTCAAGAGTTTTAGATATGTCATCCAAAGACTCCTTACTCAAGTCATCCCTAATGAAGTTAATCTTATCTTCGCGGTTATCGGACACCATTCCTAAAGAACGACAACAAGTATTACAAAACATGCGAGCACATTTATAACAAACACACATTCTTTTGGCTCTTCTCTTTTTAGCATATGTGTTCTTTCCTAAACCAGACAGATGTGAAATAAAAGAGTCAGAAAACTCACCTGCCAATTGAACTCGTGCTTCAATTAACCAACGAATGTCAGTAGGAATACCTTTAATCATCAGTAATCTCATCCGTTCCAAGCGAGCTTTATAGACTTTCATCAGAGATTTTTGAGGGAGGGAAGGAAATTGCTTGCGAAGATTTGCGAGAGCATCTTCCATTTTGAAATGACTAAACCTGCAAAAATTAAACATACAAAAATAAAACACAACCAAATCACAATTAAATTAATAATTAATGTGTATTGTATTTGATACAAAATTTGATTTGATACATATTAATTATTTGTCAAATGAGACTTTGACACATGCCATTAATATATGTATTTGTTATTTAATGTAAATAAAAATACATACATAATAATAATTGCATTAATTAATTATTTAGGTATTTAAATGTTAAATATCTAGATAATTAAATTATTTCAATATTACATAAATGTTATGCAATATGTTTGATTATTAGTGGTTACATGTGGCATGATTTTATTAAGCTTAAAGTTTACAAATTGGATTTGTCAACTTAAGGCTTATTATTGTTTAATTAGATTAAAAATGACCAAAATACCCTTCACCCCCCCCCCCTCATAAGTCGGTTTTGACCATTATTTAAAGTTTGAAATTTTTTTTTTCTTCAACAATTAACCTCCATGGCCGAAATCCACCTCCATGAAAGCACCCAAAAATTTCTTGAAGAGTCAAGGAAGAAAGTAAAGAAATTCAAGAAAAAAATTTAAGGAAATTACAAGATTTGGAGGTAATCTTCAATAATCTTAAACTTAGAAAACTTGTTTCTTGTTCTTGAATATCTAGAATAGTTCCAGGGTTTCTTCATTTCTTATATTTGGGGCTTTTTGATTTGGAGGATGGATTTGGAGGCTAGATGCATGTGTGAAGTTAGATTGGATAATATTATTGTAATATTAGTTCAATTTTGTCATTTGATGACTCGTTTCCATTCTAGAGTGTTATGACCATTCTTTTAACTCCTAGAATTATTCTTGGGTGATTCATTTGTGGTGACTTTGATTGGTGTTAAGATTAATTAGATCAATGTTTGGATTTTAAGCATGAAAAATTGATATTTTAGCTTCTGGATCAGATCTGAAAATACTGTTCATATGGTGATGAAAATAATGTCATATAAATATATTGGATGTGTTTTGGGTGTTGGAACAATTGCCGGAAATTATTTCGGAGTTGAAATAAGCGAAAAACAGCGTTATCGGGTGACTTTTAAGCCAACCGGATGACGGCTGCCCAAACAGTGAATTAGTCACTGTTCGTGCAGCCCATAAACTGCCCAAGCACTATTGGAGCTGACCTGGGCAGCCCCCATGAGTGTTGGTTGGTCGGTTCAGACAAAAACGCGTTTTATGCCATTTTACGGAAAAATATTTTCGTAAAAGTTTCGCGATGTTTCTAACCCATTTATGTCGTTATTTGATATCGAATAAATATGTTTAGGTGAAATATGAATGAATTATTCATATTTGATATTGAATAATTTATTTGGTAATTTTAAAAATTTTAAATTATGATTTCGCCCGAACAGCGCTTCCGCCGCGCCCTTTGCCCAAAACCCCAACAGTAAAGGCGTAAAAGACCTTAGAATGAATAATTGTGACGTAATTACAAAAGCGCCGCAATTGTTACTAAGAAATGTCACAATACAATTCATTCTTAAAATTGTTCCTAGTCAAGGTTTACATACTTGGTCTGTTAGTAAACCCGTGAGACCGGTACGTGTCGTATATTAGAATTTTTCTAATGGTTTGTCTCAGTAAACCATGAGTCTTGGGAGACTCATATAGACACACAGGTATTTATTGGATAAATACTGAACGACTCATTCGAAGATTCCTGATAGATGGTACACCAACATCGATCAGAATCTTTACGAGTCGAATAACTGACCGGCGTAAACACACACGTATAACGCAAGCGCACGTATCGTTCAAGTAGTATAAAATATCGATCCCACGAGGACTTAATTCCTACTGTTGTTATTAATTATTGATACTATTTATTTACAGGTATCTAATTATAGGGAGAAGGGAATTGATTGCTTTTGGTTGGTTGAATGTGGTCTTGCAAAATAAAATAAAAACAGACTCAAAAGAAAATACTAAGGAAAATAAAAGAAAAGACTCAAGGATCTAGGGTCGTGACTCCACATAATATTATTATAAAGATGAATTGATTCTCTTATTTATGTGTAATAATTTAATTTGCTAACCTGGAACACAATGATATGCAAAAGCCTCTTCCGATGGTCAGACGCAAATACCCAGTATAACCCAATTGAACCATATGTCTATGTCAACCAAATTACCTGGATTCATTAAGACCAAGTTCCAATTATGGCTACCCACGCCCGACAGGTATATTCCTATTATGTAAGGAAATCTATTAAAGGGTTATCTATCCTCAAAGAAGATCTGAGCTATTGAATCTAAGGCTGAAACCTAAAATCCCTATGTCTAGTTCATTTTAAGTTTACCACATCAATCTTATTGGTGATCAGACAACAAGAAGCATTAAGCTTAAGACTCAATAAACAAACTAAAGAACTACCCATAAAAAGAAAATCAATTATTAAGTGTGGATATTGTGTTTCATCACTTCCCTAGAATAAAAATAAAATACTGGGGTTGGGGATCCACTTTTACTATTTATAATTTAGACATCTCCCTTATTATAATATAAAAATTAATAGTGATATTACCGACCAGCCATAAAGGCGGTATCCTCATTAAATTAGATTTTAATTAAGTCCGACCAGCCATAAGGCGGTATTATTATTTTTCCATAAACCAGCCATATAGGTGGTAATTATCTGTCACCTAAAGACCGGCCATATAGGCGGTGCCACTTTATGTCAAATAAATAAAACCAGCCATTAAGGCGGTAATCTTTTTAATTTGAGTTATAATTTCTATATTATAATTAAGGGAGATTAATCTAAATTAAAATAATAAAAGCTTCACCCTTCCCCAGTGGAAAATTAACTACAAAACATAAAAGAAATGAGAAGAAGAAGAACTACTATTATTATTACTACTGAAAATTAAAATACATAAATTAAAAATATTATTTATATTTACAAAAACTAGATGCAATCCTCTAAAAACAGGGAAAAGCTCCCAAGGAAAGCACAAGAAATGAAGTGGTGAAGGCCTGCATTTATAGGAATTTTCTGGAACAAGCGTCGCGACGCCAAAGTCCCAGCGTAGCGACGCTGGCACGCGTTTTTGGTCCACGCGTGATCTGTCGGCACAATCATGTGGTGACACGTGGCACGCGGTGAAAGTGGTGCAATGAGAAGTCGACACGTGGCACACGGTGATTGGCTGAGCTTTCGGTCCAATGAACATCTGACACGTGGCATGCGCTTAGGATTGGTCCAATTAGAGATTGACACGTGGCAACATGTGATTTGTCCAATATTCGGGCAATGAGAGATTGACACGTGGCACGCGCTTGCTTTGGTCCAATGAGATTTCGACACGTGGCAGCCGGTGCATTTTATCATATCTTATGTGATGATGACACGTGGCACGGCGCACGTTAGCAAGGTCGGCGCACGTTAGCAAGTCCAATTTCTCAGATTCTGGCACGTGTCCCTCGGCGCACGTTAGCATGGCCGGCTCACTTTAGGCGTCGCGACGCGTAGGGTCTTGGCGTCGCGACACGGACAAATTACTGAATTGCCCTTTTGTCATTTTTCCTCTATTTTGGCCCCAAATTGCTTCCAATGCTTTCCCAATTTTATTTATCTGCAAAATAACACAAAACACATCAAAACGTTCACAAAACCCGAGAAACTATACAAAATATTAGGTTAAATGAGTGGGAAATAGTGATATAAATACCACTCATCACACCCCCAAACCTAACATTTTGCTAGTCCTCGAGCAAAACACAAAATAAAATAACAAAAATAAAATTAACTAAGCCACTTTCGTAGGGATCACGGTTGCATTTAGCGTAAGCAACAAGCCTTTAAACCCCTAGGTGTCCCTAGTGGACGAGTTGTAGTCTCGTGAGGGTTTACAGCAATGATACCCACAAAAATTTTACAAAAGTAAAAAGAAAGTAAAACTAATGCACACAAAAGCAAAAAGACAAGAGAAAATAGAATAAAGAAGTTAGTGACTAATCAGGTGAAACTTCTACTCCAAGTTACTAGTTGTTTTGTTTCATTCTAAATTACTGAATAAGTAAATTCTCCAATTATATTTACCATTTTCCATATACACAGCCAACAAAATATTAAACAACTCATTTTTGCCCACAACAGTCATAAGTGTAGTTGATAAGAGAGTAATATTTTTGTCCTAAAGTTTTATCGGAATTCACACCTTTTTGTAGCAATGGAATAATTTTTCTGATTTTTCTGATTTTTTTCTTTGATTTTTTTTCTATTTTTTATTTATATACAATATCTTACATCTATGTAACGAGCTTTGGGCCGGTGGCTCCCAAACCAGTTGGCTTTAGGGCACCGGGTGTTAAGACACCCCTACGAACTTAATTACTCAGACTTCAGATATATATATTTTTGCAGCATCTTTGATCCATGTAGCGAGCTTTGGGCCATGACTCCCAAACCAGTTTGCTTTAGGGCACTAGGTGTTAAAACACCCTTACAGACTTAATAACTCGGATCTCAGACGTTTTTTTTTTTTACTCCATTGCTTTTTGAGATGCTTCCTCCAATTAAACTAGAGCACTGAATATTACAAACTTTTCAATTTTAACTCATGTCTGTATGTTTCTATGCATGTTGATAATACCTGCCAACTGAGCATATGAATATCCATTTTAGTCAGTTTTATGGAGAATTCACAAATTAAATAATTCAAAAGGAAATAAAAAAAATTAACTTGTTCCGAAATAGGTTTAAGATACGTCTCAGGAGTGGAAACTCCTTACTCAGCTATCTCTTACTAATTTCACCTTTTTAGTCAAAATAAAAACACAAAAACGCAAAATATTTTTGTAATTTTTGAAAAAATTTCAATTTTTTTGTATTTTTCGAAAAATTTTGAACTAAAAATAAAAACAACCCACAACTAAAAAGAAGATACTAATCAACTAATTCATTCCCCCAAACCTAAATGAGACATTGTCCCCAATGTCTTAAACAGTAGAAGAAGAGTTTAGGAGATAGTACTTGGTTAGCTGAAATTCTACACGAAATTAAAGGTTAAGATCCAGATTAATCCGACGCCTCTTACCACGATCGTCCTCAGACCAATTTATCTTTGAAATGATAGGGTCAACTTGTGGTTCATAGGCTAAGAGTTGGTCTATTAGATCTGGAGCAGTTCTGGCAGTGAATAAGAGTTCTTTCATAGGTTTTGACACGAACCCATTTCTCCGGGCATCATCAAGAAACACACAAAGAAAATCATAAAATCCATCAACGTTGTACAGTCCAAGCGATTTCTGGTGTATGTTCAGGTTCGCCCAAGATAATACTATAAAAATTCCCTCCAATGTGCCCAAGCCACCTGGTAAAGCGATAAAAGCATCAGCACGGTTAATCATTTCTACCAATCGTTCATACATACCTGGCACGATTAGTTCATCTCTGTTTGATGATCCAATAAGATTTGCTTCTGCCAAGGGTTTTGGGATGATTCCCAAAACGTGACTGCCTCCTTCCTGTACGACCTTTGAAACGATCCCCATAAGTCCAAGATTGCCACCGCCATATATTAAGTGCATATTTCTTGCAGCTAAAACTCGACCCAATTCTTGTGCTGCTTCTACGTATTGTGGCTTAACACCAACACTACTACAGCAAAACACACATATGTTTTCAACTCGTCTTCTTGAAGTGGCTTCCATTTTTTATGTATTTCTTTCTCAACTCTGGATGCCTTCAAAAGTGCAATGACGGGCTGAATTTATAGTACCTGAAGATAATGAGTAATAATAGCACTAGTATCTACCAGAGGACGTTTGTTAGCTAAACAACAAAATAAATCGTGAAAGGTCAAAAAGTCTGGATCCTGTCTACGAAAATAAAGATAATTACAACAGAAAAGCAAATCAAAGCAATAATTAAGGCAATGGAATTGTGTACGCAATACACCACTCGCTTAGTATAAATTCATTAGGATGCGTCTCAAGAATCCATTCTTTACTCAGTCATTGCTAATGAATTATCTCTTATCTTTGTCAAACATCATTCCTTCTGTCTTAAAATGCTCTGTTTGTGCTTTTCCCTACAAAAATAACACACAAAATTAAAAACTCTACAACATGTATACACAAAATATAAAAATAGAAATTACAACAAATTGCATGGGTTGCCTCCCTGCTAGCGCTAAATTTTACGTCTTCAGCCAGACGTGACTGAAATCTATCTGTCAATGAGGTTTTAGCGTCGTTTTGGATGTCCGATTAAAGACAATCCCATTAGCGTTGCTTTTGAAGGGTCTCTTCCAATGGTAAAGTAGCAGAAATTTTTTTGTCTCATTTAGTGCTTGTGCCACCTTTTTGCTCCTTGTTGCTCCAGTGGTTCCTGCAAAGAAATAAAGAAAATCAGGAGGTCTCGTATGGTGCTTGACTTGGAATGGAAGTTCCATTTTGTCAAGCTTTTGGGTGATATCTTTGATTTGTACTCCCCGATACAGCGATGTTTCTCCTGAATGCTCTGGATATTTAATAAGGTTAGTTATTTGCTCCTCCATTTGCTCTGCTTCTTGCTCCACCTTTTCTTCACAGATGTATTTGAAAATTTCTGCATTCAGCTCTTCATCTGTCATCTGTGAAATACATGCTTCAAAATTGTCAACCTGATGATGAAAAGATGTGTCAGATTTTAGGTCTTCATCCTCTGATTTGGGTGAAATGATTGGCTCAGATAGATCTTCTTCAAACATTTTTGCAATGGAATCTCCAAGATCTTCATTTTGAGGATACATAATTGCATCCTCAAGTATTGATGCAGTTGGTATAAACAACTCAGTTTCATCATCGTCAGAGTCAGAATAATAAAAATCAAATCGAGACTTTGCCGGTTCGGGCTCCTGAACTGATACCTCTGGTTGTTGATACTGCTCAGCCTCGTCCTCTGTTATGATGTCATGATGAATCTCAGGATATTCGAAGGCTTCTTCAGTAGTATTTGAATCTGCTCCGTGAGATATGTGATTCAGGTTATCTGTTAATTGTCTAACTTGATCTGTCATCCTCTATATAGACGCCGCTTGACTCTGAATTTGTGCATCAAATTGAGCTTCCCGTTACTCGAACCAATCTTTGAGCATGTGAATCAACTGATCTTCCTCTGATGGTTCTTATTGTTGATGAAGATCGTAGGTGGATGGTGGATAAGATGGAAAATGCGATGATTCTTCGTACCTTGAATGATTCCAATAATTCTGCCACTCTGAAAGGTATATGCATCGATCGCTCGGGTGGTTACCATCACATATTACACATCTCCTTATTTCGTTCTGATGAGCAAATGTAGTATTGCTTGGTTCTGACATCCAGTGATAGTTGTTGGGCTGGACAATAGGCCTCAGAAAACCGGACTGTTGCTCCCAGATTTGGGGTGTATCTTCTTCTAATAAAGCTCGTAATCTTTCAATCTCCCAATAAAATTCCATTTTTCAATCACCTGAAACAAAAGAAAGAAATAAAAATTACAGATAAAAATAAAGAAAATTAGATACAAGTAAATTAGATAGCTTCAAAATTAATAACTCAAGAAAAATAAGTCCCCGGCAACGGCGCCAAAAACTTGACCGGCGGTAAACACACACGTATAACGCAAGCGCACGTATCGTTCAAGTAGTATAAAAATATCGATCCCACGAGGACTTAATTCCTACTGTTGTTATTAATTATTGATACTATTTATTTACAGGTATCTAATTATAGAGAGAAGGGAATTGATTGCTTTTGGTTGGTTGAATGTGGTCTTGCAAAATAAAATAAAAACAGACTCAAAAGAAAATACTAAGGAAAATAAAAGAAAAGACTCAAGGATCTAGGGTCGTGACTCCACATAATATTATTAAAAGATGAATTGATTCTCTTATTTATGTGTAATAATTAATTTGCTAACCTGGAACACAATGATATGCAAAAGCCTCTTCCGATGGCCAGACGCAAATACCCAGTATAACCCAATTGAACCATATGTCTATGTCAACCAAATTACCTAGATTCATTAAGACCAAGTTCCAATTATGGCTACCCACGCTCGACATGTATATTCCTATCCTGTAAGGAAATCTATTAAAGGGTTATCTATCCTCAAGGAAGGTCGTGAGCTATTGAATCTAAGGCTGAAACCTAAAATCCCTATGTCCAGTTCATTTTAAGTTTACCACATCAATCTTATTGGTGATCAGACAACAAGAAGCATTAAGCTTAAGACTCAATAAACAAACTAAAGAACTACCTATAAAAAGAAAATCAATTATTAAGTGTGGATATTGTGTTTCATCACTTCCCTAGAATAAAAATAAAATATTGGGGTTGGGGATCCACTTTTACTATTTATAATTTAGACATCTCCCTTATTATAATATAAAAATTAATCGTGATATTACCGACCAGCCATAAAGGCGGTATCCTCATTAAATTAGATTTTAATTAAGTCCGACCAGCCATAAAGGCGTTATTATTATTTGTCCATAAACCAGCCATATAGGCGGTAATTATCTGTCACCTAAAGACCGGCCATATAGGCGGTGCCACTTTATGTCAAATAAATAAAACCAGCCATTAAGGCGGTAATCTTTTTAATTTGAGTTATAATTTCTATATTATAATTAAGGGAGATTAATCTAAATTAAAATAATAAAAGCTTCACCCTTCCCCAGTGGAAAATTAACTACAAAACATAAAAGAAATGAGAAGGAGAAGAACTACTATTATTATTACTACTAAAAATTAAAATACATAAATTAAAAATATTATTTATATTTACAAAAACTAGATGCAATCCTCTAAAAACAGGGAAAAACTCCCAAAGAAAGCACAAGAAATGAAGTGGTGAAGGCCTGAATTTATAGGCATTTTCTGGAACCAGCGTCGCGACGCCAAAGGTCCCAGCGTAGCGACGCTGGCACGCGTTTTTGGTCCACGCGGGTTGACCACGCGTGATCTGTCGGCACAATCATGTGGTGACACGTGGCACGCGGTGAATGTGGTGCAATGAGAAGTCGACACGTGGCACACGGTGATTGGCTGAGCTTTTGGTCCAATGAACATTTGACACGTGGCACGCGCTTAGGATTGGTCCAATGAGAGATTGACACGTGGCAACATGTGATTTGTCCAATATTCGGGCAATGAGAGATTGACACATGGCACGCGCTTGCTTTGGTCCAATGAGATTTCGACACGTGGCAGCCGGTGCATTTTATCAGATCTTCTGTGATGATGACACGTGGCACGGCGCACGTTAGCAAGTCTAATTTCTCAAATTCTGACACGTGTCCCTCGGCGCACGTTAGCATGGCCGGCTCACTTTAGGCGTCGCGACACGTAGGGTCTTGGCGTCGCGACGCGGACAAATTACCGAATTGTCCTTTTGTCATTTTTCCTATATTTTGGTCCCAAATTGCTTCCAATACTTTCCCAACTTTATTTATCTGCAAAATAACACAAAACACATCAAAACGTTCACAAACTCGAGAAACTATACAAAATATTAGGTTAAATGAGTGAGAAATAGTGATATAAATATCACTCATCAATAACATATTAGCTCATTTGACTTGTGATACCACTGTGGATATGTGAGATATCCTTCATACTTTGATGGCGGTCACATCAAAGATCTTTTAATATTAGACCCCCACCCTTTCGTCGAGTATGGACTGATACTTACGATATCATGTGATGTATCCAGAGATGATTTGTAACTCATGTGTACGGGATTTAGATGTCTAATTTGTGATTCTTTGAAATCTTTGGCCGAGGTATGATTCGGAAACGAGTTCCGAATATATATATTAAAGAATCATAATTATGTCGCGACACATGAATTGTTCATAGCGAAGATTTGACGTTTAATCTATATCTCTGGAACAATTCGGATAACCTATGACAGATGGATTATATATATGCAATGACTTCAACTTGGATGGTTCAACTTGATTATCTGTGGTCGTCGTAATTTGTGAGTGGACGAATTACGGACATGGAAATGATTCTGTGACAGATAAACTTGAACCTAGAGAGTCCCACAATATAAAGTGTACTCGTTGAGCACTTGGACAATTAATTATGGATAATTCGGATTATTCATAATTTACACATGTGTATTAAATAATGTGTATTTGTATACGATACATAATTTAGATTAGATATACATTATTAACCAATTAAATTTTGACACTTAATTTTTTTTATTAGTTAATTAATTATTAGTAATGATAAAATGGAAGAATATTCTTGGATATTATTCCATAATATTATTTTGTCTTTTTTTTTAATTAGATAAATAAAATAATAAATTAGTTTATTTATTTATTTATTTAGATAAAAAATATTATTGGAATATTCTTATTTAAATGGGAAATTTTGATTTGCTAATCCATGTGTTTTGACATATGTTTTTAATTAACAAAAAATATCAAAATAATTATTTTTAAAGGATAAGATCATGAGGTGTCAAAATAATAACCAAAATAATTTTTATTTTTTGGTTAAAAAATTATAGAATTTTCGAAAATGGGAGAGAAAAATATATAAATGAAATTGTTTCATTTTATTTAGGGCTTTAGCCACTCTCATGTGTTGATAAACAAAAAGAAAAAAAAAAGGATTAGGGTTCTTAACATTTGATCAACACCAAAGAAAGAAAAACAAAGTAATTGGAAATTAAAATTAAGGTAATCTTGAATTTCCAACTTCTATTTTTCTTGTTTTTGTGTAAATTAATTGGATTAATTTTGTGAATAAATTGAATTATGGCATGAAAATTAGATAAAAATAAAATGGATCAGATATGATTTTATTGTGTAAAACAAAATATTTTTCATGTAAAAATATGTTATTTGAATGATTTTTGATGTGTATTGGGTGGTGGATAAATTTCGAAAATTATTCAGTGGCGAAAATGCGAGAAAACAGTGAAATTCGCATCGAAACGGGCTCGTTGAGTCACGTCTGTGAAACCAGCGAACTGGGCACTGTTCGGGCAGCCCAAGGACTGACTGAACACTGCCTGAGTGACCAGGTTGCCCCGACTCGGCTGTTGGTCAACCGGTTTGACCGTTTGCCCGTTACGCGTTGTATTTGTCGAAAAATGTTTTCGTAAAATTATTCGTCGTGTTTCGAAATATATTATGTTATTAAATGTTAATAAATAATATATTTAGACTTATTTGAGTGAATTAAAAAATATTTGATATTAATTAATTCGCTCAGAAAATTTTAAAATGTTTAAAAATCATTTTCGTCTTCCACTGCGCCCTTCCGCTGCGCATACCCCATCAATAAGATCAATTCTGAACACCCGATTTTATCACGCCATTTGGACGGTGGAAGTCCATCAAATGTAAACCAAGGATTACTTGATGGTTTCAATGGTTCTTTTGGTGGCGTTTGTTCTGACATAGGCTTATCTGGTTCTTCTTTTGTATACGTCTGTTGCTGCGTATTGGAACCGGTGGAAATTGTCATAAGCAAGGTAGTGATATCGACAAGATCTTTCTCAGAATCTGTGGATTGAGACTGGAAAGAAAAGCCTCTCGTCTTGATGGTAGACATCTGAAAAGATATGGGCATCAACAATGTGGACAAAAAGAGAATTAATTTTAGGTAAATGAAACTTACTATTATAAATTATTTGGCTACTGTGTTCTTACAATGGACTTTGAACAAATAGTAAACCGAACAGAAATGATACAATTAATAGAATAGCAACAGGACAAGTGCGGACAGAGAACGAGAAATCAGTAAACCAGTCGACAGGAAAAGTACAGCAACGATGGCAGCGCAAACCGAGAGAATTCTGAGGCTTGTTGATGCGGCAACTATCTCCTTAAAATAAATTCGCCCCCTACCGATTGGTGCAGTAGAACGCGAGACGTCTGTTTCCTAGGATGCAACGGAAAATAGACGAAATTGGGCACCACCAAATCCGACTGCAACGAACAACCGAAGTGCTTGAACTCTCTTAACAAAAAACTTAAAACTTTGTTTTCTGTATTCAACTCTTAAAAAAACGAAATACACTTTTCCAATTTTAAAGAAATTAACATGCCAATTATATCTCATAAATAGAAGGCCTTTCACTTGTTGTAACCACCAAGTTAATTAAATTAACTGTTATGAGAGAGAGCCTCTATCCTTATAACTCTTACACATCTACATATGAGCAATCATATATAAGCATAACTTTCCCTCTATAGCTTTCCCATATGGGACAAGCTCAATTCTCCTTATTTTCCAACACCATTTGGTGAACTTTGAGCAACAATTTCTCATTCACCCAAGCATCATTTTAAGCATATGAATATATCATTCCGAACTACTCACGGAGGAGTATCCGAATCACTCAAAAACAACCACTAACACGAAGTGGACCATGCTTAAAATTGTGCCTCAAAATACTCAATAATAAGCATTTTCCAACACTTATCATCTTGGAGGAAGTGTGATTGAGTGGCAAATGCTCAAAGATCATGATGTTCAAACCTTAAAACCAATTTTCCCTTCTTCACTTCGCATGTCACAAAATAATTTAAAAATTCAATAATATATATTTAACATAATAAATATATATAAGAAAGGGAAAAAAAAATTAAAACATAAATTCAAATAATAAACATTAAGAATATCATATTATTTAAAATAAAAAATTAAATAATAATAAATATTTGGGATTGCACCCGAGTCAATTAATTTGTCAAAACCAACCCAACGAGCCTGTGGGAATTGGTCAAAACCTACCCAATGGGTTGGGAAAAAGTTCCCAACCCGCACACCTCCTGTTTTTAGATAATTTTGATAAATTATTAAAGTTTGGAAATTTATTTGAAATTACAAAAATAGACATTGTACATATATTTTTTTAAAGTAGTTCTATAATTTTAAAAGTCAACGAACTGCTAGCAGCGGCTACTTTAGTCTCAAGTGACACATGTCACCATTTTATTAGCTCAAATATTTAATTATATAATAAATATATAATAATTTTATAATAAAATATAATTGGAGGGTATTTTTAGAAATTTAAGATGCTGTGCATCACTCTTTAAGTACTAATTGAGGCCCAAAATAAAAAGTATTTAACTATGTGTTATCTAGAAACAAAAATACCTTTAGTGCTTTTAAAGTATAATAATTACTTTTCATGATCATTATCAAACACGGGCACAAAATACTTTTTAGTTCTTAAAAAATTCTTATCTACCAATTTTTAAAATTTTTATTTTTAAAAAGTGTGTATGATTAAATTCAAACAAGTAAATTTTTAATTCGATATCATAAAATCGGAAGAGCCTTCCTTATTAATATGTATAGTGATCGGTCTGATATGATATGATATGAGATATCAATATTTATATTTGATATGTTCAATTAATGAATATGAAAATTTTATCCGTATCGATCAGATTTTACGGACCTCTGTTTGTACAGAGATTTTACCTTTACTAATATTAGAATATCAATACGATTACTCAATTCGTTCAATCAATAAGTATATAAAATTATATTCATACTCGATACTAATATACTAAGTCTTGTCGACCCATCTCTGCATAAATTTTTACCATCCCTACTTATTAGAACAAATGTACATGATGAAAAGAAAAGAGAAAAAAAAAAAAAAAAGGTTGTGTTTATGGAATGTGAATAGAAAAATGAGATTGATTTCCATTAATAGTGTTTACTTCTTAAAAATGATTTAGGAATGTGAGTGAGAGTAGGGTGGGCCTCACAATTTTAGGAATAAGAAATAAAAATTTCATTTCCACTACCTCATGACTCATGAGAATGAGATTCTTACCCTAAAAAATGTAGATGTATTTACATTATTACTCTTACACTTAATAAATTAATAAATTAATTATTAATTATTACTAATAAATCAATAATTAATAAAGTAATAATTAATTAATTAATTAATATATTAATTAATAGTAAGCTAATCCTCCTATCCGAGTAAAGTAATGTAGTTAATAAGATTATTTAGTAATTTAATAACTTAATGAATAATTATTAATTGATAACTAATAAATTAATTAATGAATAAATTAAATTTTAACTAATGATATTTTATAATTTATCCTGATTACTAAACAAAATAAATACATCAATAAAAATAATACTTAATTCTAATTATGATTCTTACGATTATCTAAACAACTTATTTTTCACTCTGATTTTATTTCATTCCAACCATAAATCTATTTTCTTATCTTTCTTTTTTTAAAGAACAATAATAGTCCAAAATGAAATTAAATGAACCTTTTTGGCAATAATGAATGAAGTCTCCCCATGATTAAACAAAATAAAATATTTTAATTGCTATCCTTATTCATTTCTTTTTATTTATTTTTTCAAATTTAAAAATCATAAGACACTTCTTAAATCATCCTCTTCACTGCCCAACTTTCTACTAAAACTCTCACCACCACCACCATTCTCAAAACAAAAAAAAAAAACAGAAACTACACACAATGAGACTCCTTCTCCTTCTCCTGTCGCTCCTCCACATTTCGCACTCCCGCAATATCCCAGAATACAAAGCCCTTCTCTCTCTAAAAACATCTATCACCGGCGACGCCCAATCATCTCTCGCCACGTGGAACGCCACCACCAGCCACTGCACGTGGACTGGCGTCACCTGTGACTCTCGACGTCACGTGACATCCTTGGACCTCTCCAGTCTCAACCTCTCCGGCACTCTCTCTCCCGACGTGGCCCACCTTCGCTTCTTGCAAAACCTCTCCGTCGCCGCCAACCAGATCTCCGGCCCCATTCCGCCTGAGATCTTCTCCCTCTCCGCTCTCCGCCTCTTGAACCTCTCCAACAATGTCTTCAATGGCTCGTTCCCCTCGCAGCTGTCGCTGCTCGGTAACTTACAAGTACTCGACTTGTATAACAACAACATGACCGGGGGCTTACCGCTTGCTGTAACCCAGATGAGAAACTTGCGCCATTTGCATCTTGGTGGCAACTTTTTCTCCGGTCAGATTCCGGCGGAGTACGGAAGCTGGGAGTTTCTGGAATACTTGGCTGTATCCGGTAACGAGCTCGGAGGCAAAATCCCAGCCGAAATCGGTAACTTAACGAAGTTACAGCAGCTCTACATTGGTTATTACAACAGTTATACCAGCGGTTTGCCTCCAGAAATCGGAAACTTATCGTCGTTGGTCCGATTTGACGCCGCCAACTGTGGGCTGACGGGCGAAATACCGGTCGATATAGGGAGGTTGCAAAACTTGGACACTCTGTTTCTTCAAGTGAATGTTCTTTCTGGGCCATTAACAACTGAGTTGGGTTATATAAAGAGCTTGAAATCAATGGATTTGTCAAATAATATGTTTACTGGCGAGATACCGGAATCATTTGCGGAGTTAAAGAACTTGACGCTTTTGAATCTGTTTAGAAACAAGCTTCACGGGGCAATACCCGAGTTTATCGGCGAGATGCCAGAACTTGAGGTGTTACAGCTGTGGGAAAATAATTTTACTGGAATCATTCCTCAAAGATTGGGCGCAAATGGAAAGTTGAGGATTCTTGATCTTTCATCAAACAAATTGACTGGAACTTTGCCGCCTGATATGTGTGCTGGTAACTGTTTGCAAACTTTAATCACTTTAGGGAACTTCTTGTTTGGTCCGATTCCTGAATCTTTGGGAAAATGTGAGTCGCTGAGTCGGATTCGTATGGGAGAGAATTTTCTTAACGGATCTATACCAAAAGGTCTGTTCGGGTTACCAAATCTTAGTCAAGTGGAGCTGCAGGATAATTATTTAACAGGCGAATTTCCGGTGTCGGATTCCATCTCTGTCAATTTGGGGCAAATTAGTTTGTCTAACAACCTGCTTTTGGGTTCATTACCCGCGAGTATTGGGAAATTTTCCGGAGTCCAGAAGCTTTTGCTTGATGGTAACAAGTTCTCAGGCCAAATCCCACCTGAGATTGGAAAATTGCAGCAGCTTTCGAAGATGGATTTTAGTCACAACCAGTTTTCTGGGAGGATTGCGCCGGAGATTAGCCAATGTAAGCTTTTAACTTTTGTTGATCTGAGTAGAAATGAACTTTCTGGGGAGATTCCTAATCAGCTTACAGGTATGAGGATCTTGAATTATCTGAATTTGTCAAGAAATCACCTTGTGGGCAGCATCCCTGCATCTATAGCTAGTATGCAAAGTTTAACTAGTGTTGATTTTTCGTTCAACAATCTTTCTGGTTTAGTTCCTGGAACTGGTCAGTTTAGTTACTTTAATTACACCTCGTTTTTGGGTAATCCTGAACTCTGTGGTCCTTATCTGGGGCCTTGTAAAGATGGTGTTGCTAATGGTACCCACCAGCCACATGTTAAAGGTTCATTATCTGCTTCTGTGAAGTTGTTACTTGTTATCGGATTGCTTTTGTTCTCGATGGCGTTTGCAGTCGCAGCAATCATCAAGGCAAGATCATTGAAGAAGGCTAGCGAGTCTCGCGCTTGGAAATTAACTGCGTTTCAGCGCTTGGACTTCACTTGTGATGATGTTCTCGATTGCTTGAAGGAAGATAATATAATCGGAAAAGGAGGTGCAGGGATTGTTTATAAAGGGGATATGCCAAATGGTGATCAAGTTGCAGTTAAAAGACTACCTGCAATGAGTCGGGGTTCTTCTCATGATCATGGATTCAATGCTGAGATACAAACTTTGGGGAGGATTAGACATAGACATATTGTTAGGTTATTGGGGTTCTGTTCTAATCATGAGACTAATCTTTTGGTCTACGAGTACATGCCAAATGGGAGCTTGGGGGAGGTTCTTCATGGCAAGAAAGGAGGTCATTTGCACTGGGATACAAGGTATAAGATTGCTGTGGAGTCTGCAAAGGGGCTTTGCTATCTTCATCACGATTGTTCACCATTGATCGTTCATCGTGATGTGAAATCAAACAACATCCTTCTTGATTCCAGTTTTGAAGCTCACGTTGCTGATTTTGGCCTTGCCAAATTCTTGCAAGATTCAGGCACATCAGAGTGCATGTCTGCTATTGCTGGTTCTTATGGATATATTGCTCCAGGTATGATTATATCTTGAAAATTATATATTAATTATCATTTTCTTCTCTGTAGAGATTTTATCAATTAATTAAAATTTAAAAGTATGTTTGACCAATAATGGCTTTAAGTGAGATCCTGCATAATCTACCACAATTTTCTTTGTATTTAGTTAATGTTTGACTTTAGGTTCCCTGTCCCCATGATTGGTGCTTTGAAAATGTTAGTTCTGCAGTTCAACCAGTCCCAGGCTTCTGTATTGAAAATATTAGGTAGCTTTGAAAGTACATATTTCTGATAATTAGGTTTTTGACTGTAATATTGAATGATTTTATATAACTTTTTCAAAGAGTGATATTACTATTTTATAACAAATTTTTGATCTAACGTAAGATCAAGAACAAATGGTGTTTAAAACTTGTATTTTAATTGAAAAATCCAATGTTGTCTTTGCAGAATATGCTTACACGTTGAAGGTTGACGAGAAAAGTGACGTGTATAGCTTTGGTGTAGTCCTCTTAGAACTAGTCACTGGCAGGAAACCAGTTGGAGAATTTGGTGATGGAGTGGACATAGTTCAGTGGGTTCGAAAAATGACAGACTCCGACAAGGAAGGAGTTCTCAAGATACTAGATCAACGACTCCCCTCAATTCCTCTCCATGAGGTGATGCACGTGTTCTACGTTGCAATGCTCTGTGTCGAAGAACAGGCCATAGAACGCCCAACAATGCGTGAAGTGGTTCAAATTCTGACAGAGCTGCCAAAGTCACCAAGCGCAAAACAGGGAGAAGAGTCCTCACCACCATCAGGCACAACTAGTCTGGACTCACCTAATGCCGCAACAAAGGACTCGAAAGATCATCAACCACCGGATCTTCTTAGCATCTGAAGTGTTTCATTGGCAGGGAGTGTTTTGTTCTCTTAAATTTTCATGAATTGTGTTAGTTTTTATCAGTTTTTATTTTTAGTTTTAGTTTTTAATGTTTGAAGTATTTCATGTACAGTAAGATTGCTGGGTATTAGTTTCTTTCTTTAAAAGGTTTTTCTTCAATCATCATGTAGTAAAGTAATTATGTAACTGCTGCCATTGCTGCTGCTTCACTCTTATGTAATCTCTTATTATGGCACAGCTGTTAACTGCTGTAGCTCTGCAAAACTCAAGCTCTGGTGTAAGCATCAAGACAAGGATCAAATTAAAGTAAGGTTCTGGTAGTTTCCTTGTAAAATTTTTTCCAGAATTTTTATTATTATTATTTTAGCAAAGTAAACATAGAAAAGTTCAATTTTTTTTTTAGCAAATAATTTATGAAATAAAAATTTGTAAGTGATTTTACGGAAAATAATTTTTTTTCTCTTCTTCAAAGTTTGCATAACTCACTTTAATTTAATTACCTGAAAATATTTTCCTTGCAAAAAAAAAAATATTGAATTTGTTAAACATTTGAAATTGTTTTTCGGAAAATATTTTCAGATGATAACTAAACACGAAAACACTTTTGAAAGATAATTTTCTTGAAAAATATTTTACTTACGATAATGATTTTAGACGAAAGAATCGATCTCGGAAAACACTTTTGAAAAATAATTATCATGAAAAACTAATTTATTTACGGAAATTGTTTTCAGGAAACAAACTATCCTAAGTGTTTTTTTAAGCAAGTAGTTATGACCGGTATTTTAAAAATCGGATCAATAATGAATCAGTGATTTTTAGTTCGACCGATTGAACTGATAAAATCGAATGATGTTATAAATAATTTTAATTAATGAAAAATTATAAAATATTAAATTTGAACTTTTGATTTAAAAAAAAAAAAAAAAAAATCAATCCAACTCGATTTTGATTAATTTTTTGAGATCCAATTTTTAGTGTACGATTAAATCGACTGATTTGGTCCGATTTCTAAAATATTGATTATGAATTGTGATGGAAAATGATTAAAAAGTGAGAGACATAGGTAGGGTTTTGGCATCAATAGACTCTATGGCATAGAGGAGAGAGCAATGTGCTTCAATTATTATGAATATGCTTTTCAATTACCAACACAGTGGGGTTTCTGCACTGTATTGAGTAATTGAGCAATTAATGGTTCCATCCAGTGATCCAAGAGGGCAAATGGAAACGGCGCTTGCCCTTGTTGCCTTGTATGTCTTTCTCTATCTGAGGTTCATCACATGCCATGCACGTGATTGACATGCACGTGATTGCCAATTCAAAATGTGTGTTGTTCCTGTTTTCAGTGCCCTAATAGTTTCTCAAACAACTTTTTGTAATTAAAAAAAACAATCACACCAAACCGTATAAGAGTGTGTCCCTTCGGCCTTTTGTCTCTTGCAAGTACAACACAGAATCCTGAAATGGAGGGTTCTAAGTGAAATTACTCTAATACCCTTATAAGGAGCCCATGAATCTTGATTTTGGGGATGATATTAACTCATGGGGTATTGATATTCAATTATTCATAAATAAAAAATATATATATACAAAAAAGACAAAAATAATTTCAGAATCTAAATTAATATTTAACAGACAATTATTATTTTGAGTCAATTAATGTATGTTCGTGACAATTAGTGTTGTGGTGTCGTATCATAATTATATTGCATTAAATTTAAATAAATAAAAACACAACCCGTATTAATACAAATAAACGAATTGACACCATTAATAAATGGCCAATTTCGTATCTCAAATGATTAAAGTGTGATTATACGGTTAGTCCATAATTATTCGATTAATATGAATACATGATTAATAAATATATATTTGTGTCATGTTAATATAATTATGAAAATATTATTCTTATCATAAATAAATAAACACATTGATATGATATAATACGAATGTAATACATTAATAATTTATCAATTTATGTCCACCAAAATATAAAAAAATTCAAATCATATCCATATTATGTAATCAAATTGTGACCCATATTAATATATATTCTATATCCTTAGTTCACGCTTATCATACTTAACATATATTTTTGTCCCATATCTTCTTTGGTGTTGCCACATGTTACTTTGAAAATTTTAAAACTTTGAAACATGCATATTCTTTCGTGTTTCCACATGTCACTTTGAAACTTTGAAACTTTGAAACTTTTAGTGCATTTAATATGTGAATAAGTTTAACTAATGATAACTTTGAAATATTTGATGTATTTAGTAGGTGAATGGACTTTATCATTTTTAGGAAGTGAATGAACTTGTATTTATCATATTTAGGTGAATGAATTCACTAATATAATTAGTGATTTCAATTAAATGTGATGTATTTTGTTGTTGTTGTTGTTGGTTTGAATCCAGAGAGTGCGTTTCTTGTTAGAGTCTGGGACAGTCGAGGGTTTTACATGCTCGGCTTAAGCCCGAAATTGGTGGTTTGGTAGCGGGGTTTCAAATGATTCCAAAAAAAAGTGATGTATTTGTTTTTTTTAAAAACGTTGAAAACCTCGCCGCCAAAGCACTCGACCCGAGTTTAAGCGGAGCAAGTAAAACTCCTGGTTGTCCCAGACTCTTATAAAAAAATACACCCCTGAACTCGAACTCAAGACCTGACAACCAAGTCCTAAGGTATTTGTTATTTGTTATTAATATCACTATAAATACATGTACAACATAATGAGATAGACATTTTTTATTTTAGAATGAATCAAAGAAAAATTTCAATCCTCTTCATTTTACTTATTTAATTATTTCACGTAGGTACTTACGTCAACTTGATTCGATATATATAGTTTTAATGTTTATTAATCTTGATTATTCTTATAAAATATATGTTATGAAATATTTTTTGTGCATAAATATAAATCTCATTTTATTTTTTAAGAATTAAAACCGCAATAACGCGCCGATACTCATCTGGTATAAATTAATTTTTGTCCCTCTCTTCTTTAACTCCATTCTAAAATATTAAAGAAAAATGTAAAAGAGTTACTTTTCATTTATTTTTAACTCTTTATCAGTAAATAAATAAATAAAACTTGTATACGAATCAAACGTAACATCGACGTTCAGAAAATAGTGAGCTGACAAACTGTGAAATATCTGCATGCAAGTCTGGGTTCACGTTCATGTAATCTTCTTTTACTTCTTTTATCGTAAATCTCTTCAAAATAGAATAGATAAGATTCGTTGAGTTTTATACTGAATTTGATTATAAATTATAATTTATAATTTATATATAATTAAATTTTGATAATATTATAGTAAATTATTATTACTCAATATTATGTTCAAATTCTTTCAAAAATAGAGAAATCAATATGGAAAAAATTAATTATAAAAGAATTGACAGGTTAAACAGGAACATGAATCAAGAGAACCTAATCCCACCTACTCACACTCTAATTAAATTAACAAATATATATATATAATATATATATATATATATATATATATATATATGTTGGAAATTGTTGTTAATTGTACATTATTTGGTGTTGTTAAATAACAACAATTAGTAATAATTTCATGTTGGAAATTATTAAGTAACAACAAGAGTTGTTAATCAAATAATTAAGTAACAACAAGAGTTGTTAAGTAACAACAATTAGTAATATGTTAAGTGGGGAACATATGGTACACCCATGATGGTAACATTTTTGGAAGGGTTAGAGAAAGTCATTATGCATCCAAATACATGTGATTACATAGTAATCAATGCATGTGATTAAATAGTAATCAAGAACTAATAGTAGTTCATGCATGTGAGCTAATAGTGACTTGGTTTCCCTCCTATAAATAAAATCATTTGCTTATTGAGTTAAGCAATCAATTAAGTTTGATTAAGATGTCTCCACAAGTTTAAAGGTATGCAATTGTGTTGTGGTTAATATAGATTTATTTGAATTAGTTTGTAAATAAATCTAGGACTAGTAATACATGTATGGTTAGATCCTAAGATGACAAATATGTAAATATATTAGGGATTACGTTTCCTAACATTGGTATCAGTAACTTAAATGCATGTATTCTAGTTAGATTACACAAAAATTGCATGAACATGCATGAAAAATGTTGAAAATGCTTCTGGTTTTTTGTTTACAAAAATGATTTTTCTTCCAACTTTGGGCCTTAATAACTCTCTGTAGAAAATTGATAATCGCATGTTCAAAATGTTTTTGAAAACTAGGTCATGAGATCTTCAATTTGGTATATCATTTGCTTAATTCAGATTAAAATTGAGAAAGATATAGACCCTAGAAGTTGGCTAGATGAATCTGTTTTTACCCAGAAAAACACTCCCAGAAGAGCCGTACTACATGTCATCTTGTATTTATAAAATCAGACGACAAGTCGTCAGATTTTTGTACGACAAGTCGTACGCTTAGAGCTCAAAGGGACGACATGTCATCCATGTATCACTCAACCGACAAGTCGGTTCCACCTATAAATGACAACCGACATGTCATACAGCCACGAAACACGCGGACGACATGTCGTCCGCGCGTGTGACTCGGCCGAGACTGGCCGGCGCGTGAGAGCGTGTGAGGGCGAATGGGAGCCCGTGGCCGGCGCGTGGAGGCGCGTGGAAGCGCGTGAACCACTCCTGAGGCGCGTGTATGGCGTGTGAAGTTTGTGTCGGCCCGTGTGGGTCATGTCTGTATCGATTTGCTTCAGTAATTTTGATCCGTCATGATTAAATGTCTAATCCTTTTTACATATTGTATTAATCGGCCATGATAAATTTGTTTTATCATATAAACTTTGTGTTTATGTAAATAAATATCTTTGTGATGTTTATTTTAGTCAATGTAACTTTGTGTTTCATTGTATTGATTTTTCCTTGTATTTGTTGCAGAAAAATCATGGCGATTATTCGAAGAGTTGCAAAAATGATTACGACACCCATAGACAGGGAGATGATATCATACATGTTGTTGAATATGGGTAAAAATCGATTGAGTGAAAGAGATGATATGATTTCGCATATCATCACTTTCAATAACATGTTACAGGAGTCTATCTGGGCATGTAATTGGATAGGACAGTCAAATAGATTCAGATTACTGAGAAACACTCTCCCTAAGATATGGCAAAAACAACTTACTCGTATTTGGATATTAGTAAAACGTGAGGAAAAACATGTTCCTTATAATAAAGCCATTGAGAGGTTAGCGGTTCAGTATATCCGGCATAAGGCAAATAATATAATTTTTCCTTTGATGTCTCGGAAATGTTGTAAGGATCATAAATTTGCTATAGGTTTTTCCATGGCTGTCCAAGATCAATTACGAGTTACCTAAAGAGTTTGAGGATTCGTATCCCAAAACTATATGAGTTGGGACTCTACAACTGGGAAAATTATTATTGTAAAATATTAATTTCTTTCATGTTTTTTCTGTGTGTAATGATTTTTTCATTTCACGGCATATAAATATTGTATTTATATGTGTACGAACCAAAATTGGGCCAAGGATAAAACCGTCTTTTACCTTAAAGCCCAATGGTATACAAAGCCCGAAAATAAAGACTAGGCCCAAGAGATTTCTGTATTATTGTATTACAATTAAGTCATGAGCTTAAATACAAACCCCCTAATTATATCAACTACTCTTCTCATGCTTTGCCCGACACAAAACTATTCCCACCAGCTCAGACTTTCTATCAAATGATAAGGCACGTGGTGGACTTACGCCAGCTGCCAATGATGGTAATTTCATCTATAAATAGGACGAAATTCGAGAAATAAGGGCAGAGCTTTACTTCTTTCTCCAAGTCTGATACATTTTATACTCATTACTAGTTCTTTCTTCTTCTCATTTTAAAGCATTGTCATTGCCCTCACGGCCACCCAAATAATTGAGGCAGAAACAAACCTCGACTTCACTTTTTTCATATTTACTGATCATTTCATATATACTGATTGGGCGTCGGAGTGTCCCGGTACCCCCACAACCGGTGGGCAGTCTACTCCCATTCATTCTTCTTTTTTTGCGGATCGCTAGTGCCCCCAACTACAAATTCTAATTGAGGATTCGACCAAAATCCAGCGTCCACAAATAGTATTGATGTTCTATGTTGAATTTAATTTATGTAATTAAATCAATGAGTGTCATGTACATTAATTGTCGCATGATTAAGAGGTTCTAAAAATTTATGTAATTTTTTTTAGAATGATTTTACATGATTGATTATGTGATAATATTTTTACATTGGGCAATTGGATGATGATTGGACACATAGTGGCATTTTAACTCTAACCCCATTGAAGAATTTTATTAAACATAATTCGTTTCATGATAAAATAAACAAAAGTATTAACAATTGTGCATGAATGTCTGTAGAAACTTTGTATTTTTTATGGCTTCCGCAACAAAGAACATTATCGCTGAACTCAACAAGGGTGAGAAACTGAATCGCGATAATTATGAAATTTGGAGCATGAAAATCCAATATGTGCTGGAAGAACAAGAGGTTCTTGAAACCCTGAAAATGAGTATGGATGAACCTGAACAGGGCACTACGGCCCAACACAGGCGATACCAAGAGGCTTATGAGGCCTGGAAGAAAAAGAATTCCATTGCCCGCATTACGTTGCTAAGCAGTATGGATAATGACCTAATGAAAGAGTTCAGGAAATATGACATGGCTAAGGACATGTGGTCCACACTAGCTGAAAAGTTTGGTAGTACATCAATAACCAAACTCAGGTCATTGACAATCAAGTTTGACATATACAAGAAACGCCCTGAGTTTACTATGTCAAAACACTTGAGGCAAATGTCAAACATGATTACTGAACTGACAGATGCTGAACATGTTCTTACATATGAACAAAAAGTCCAAGCAGTCATTCGTTCTCTTCCAAATAGCTGGGAGCATATGAAGATGCATTTGACCCACAATGAGAGCATCAAAACCTTTGATGATGCTAAACGTCACATTGAATTAGAAAGCGACCGACTCGCGGCCGTAAGTCAAATACTGAAGTGTATATGACAGAAACTAGCAAACTTGGGGGTTTCAAGAAGAAAAGAAAATTTCATGGTGGTGGGTTCCAGTTCAGAAAAGAACAAAATTCTTCCAAGCCAGAAAAGAAACAGAAAACCAATCAACATGGGAAAAGAAAATGTCCTACCAAAAAGAAAAACATGGCAAAGGTTAAATGTTTTAACTGTGGAAAGAAATGTCATTTTGCTCGTGACTGCACTGAGCCTAAAAAGGTGAATACCTTTCGTGCATATTTAAATGAAATATGTGTTTCAAGTTCAATCTTTCTAACTGAATCTAATCCTTTGTGGACTGTAGACTCAGGAGCCACAGACCATGTAGCGAAGGATAGAGATGCCTTCATGGAATTTCGATGAATTTCACCTGGGGTGAAGTGGATATATGTTGGCAACAACTCACGGGTTGAAGTCAAAGGCATAGGAACATGCAAGTTAGTCATGCATGGTGGAAAAACTTTACTACTACATGATGTATTGTTTGCTCCACAAATTCGTCGAAATTTAGTTTTTGTGTTGGTTTTGGTTAATTTAGGTTTCAATTTGAACTTCCATAAATTTGGTGTTGATTTGTACTTAGGTACAATACACTATGGTTCTGGTTATTTTCTTGATGGTTTTATTGTATTGAATGTTGAGTGTTTTAATCACAATTCCAGTTTTTCGTTTGTTACTTCAACTGTCAATAATGATGGTGATGTAATTGTGTGGCATGCTAGACTTGGCCACATTGGTCAGCAAAGAATGAACATATTAGCCAAAGAAGGTTTTCTGGGAAATATTGAGAAGGTAGAATTGTCAACTTGTGAATATTGCTTGGCTGGAAAAACTGCGAGAAAATCATTTGGAAAATGGACTAGAGCAGAATTTCCATTACAATTAATCCATTCAGATATATGTGGTCCAATGAATGTCAGGGCAAGGCATGAAGCATCTTATTTCATCACATTCATAGATGATTTTACACGCTTTAGTTATGTCTATTTGATTGCTCATAAATCTGAAGCATTAGAATGTTTCAAGAAATTTATGAATTTAACAGAAAATCAATTGGACAAGAAAATTAAAGCACTACGCACTGACCGTGGTCGTGAGTACTTATCTGATCAGTTCAGAGAATTATGTGATGAAAAAGGAATTAGTCGTCAGTTGACTACTCCTGCTACTCCTCAACAAAATGGTGTTGCGGAAAGAAGAAATAAAACTCTTCTTGAAATGGTTAGGTCTATGATGGCACAAGCAAATTTGCCTATAACCTATTGGGGTGATGCATTATTAACTGCCACATATGTATTTAACCGAGTGTCATCAAAATCTGTGTCCACCACACCATATGAGTTATGGACAGGTCGCAAACCAGATATTCACTTTCTGAAACCTTGGGGTTGTGCGGCCTATGTTCATGTGCGTTCTCACGAACATGGAAAGTTAGGCCCAAGAGGAAAAAAATGTATCTTTATAAGATATTCTGAACAATCAAAATGGTATGTTTGCATAGGTGAACATGAAAGTGGAGGCGTGACAGAATTTGAATCACGAGATATCACATTTTTAGAAAATGATTTTCCTAAGCAGGGAGAGATAGGTCAAGATTTATCTCTATATGAAACTCAAGATCACATGGATCACATGATTGGTGAACACTCGGGTTTACCTAATTCAAGTGGGAGTGATGAGAGAAATTTGAGAAAACATGATGAATCTATTTCACATTAATCTCAAATTGATGAATTAGTTTCACACGAGTCTCATTTACGTGATCAGAGTGGGAGTGATGTACATAATCCAAGTGGGAGCAATGTGCACGATCCAAATGGGAATAATATGGAAAGTGAGGAATCAGTTCCACCACTAGAATCTCAATTACGGCGTAGTAATCGTATAGGCATTCCTCGACGTCGTTTCGATATCGAAGGAGAAACCTTTATGATTCTACCTCAAGATGATGAAGAACCTAGAAACATAAAAGAGGCTCTTCAGTGTCCTGCTAAGGAAAAATGGATGAAAGCAATGGAAGATGAAATGGAGTCAATGAGGTCCAACCAAGTTTGGAAATTGGTTGATCTACCCAAAGGACGCAAAGCTATCAAGAACAAATGGGTTCTTAAAATAAAGCGTAATGCCGATGGCAATATCGAAAGATATAAAGCACGGCTTGTAGCAAAAGGGTATACACAACATGAAGGAATTGACTACGAAGAGACTTTTTCACCCGTTGTAAGGTTTACCTCAATTCGCTTGATTCTGGCTATAGTAGCAAGCATGGATCTAGAATTACATCAAATGGATGTAAAGACTGCTTTTCTCAATGGAGAACTTGATGAAGAAATCTACATGGAACAACCAGTAGGTTTCATAAAAGAAAATGAAAAGGAGAAAGTATGTAGACTTTTAAAGTCTATATATGGTCTCAAGCAATCGTCTAGACAATGGTATATACGATTCCACAATACAATCATTTCGAATGATTTCACAATGATAGATGAGGATCATTGTGTGTACACCAAGAGAGATAAAGATAAGTTCATTATCTTATCTTTGTACGTGGATGATATACTTATAGCCGGAAATGATAAGGAGTTTGTAAAACACATCAAAGAATGGTTATCATCTAACTTTGAGATGAAAGATATGGGTGAAGCTGCATATATTTTTGGGGTTAAGATCTCAAGAAATCGTTCAAAGAATTTATTATCTCTTTCACAAGAGTCATATATAAAGAAAATTCTTGAACGCTTCCAAATGCAGGCTTGTAAACCCATTGATACTCCTATCACGAAAACTGAAGCTTTGAGTCGTAGATTGTGTCCTGAAACTCCACAGGAAAAGGAACAAATGAAGAAAGTTCCTTATGCAAATGCAGTTGGAAGTTTAATGTACGCAATGTTGTGTACAAGACCTGATATCTGTTTCGCTGTTGGAATGGTAAGTAGATACCAATCCAATCCAGGACTAGCACATTGGAAAGCAGTTAAAAGAATATTTAGGTATCTGAAAGGGACAGCTGATTACTCATTGTGTTATCAAGGAAATGATCTGCAATTGAGAGGCTATACTGATGCTGACTGGGGAGGAGATTTAGATGAAAGAAAATCTACCTCCGGCTTTGTTTTCTTGCTAAACAATGGTGTCATTTCATGGAGCAGTAAGAAAAAGTCTTGTATAGCCTTATCCACAATGGAGGCTGAATTTGTGGCCTTTTCATCAGCAGTACAAGAGGCTGTGTGGTTGAAAAGGTTCTTGGATCATTGGGTATGTCAAATGAAGCTTCTGGTCCAGTATTAGTTAACTGTGATAGTGAAGCAGCGATAGCCTACACAAAAGACCCAAAATTCCATTGTAAAACGAAACATATAGATACCAAATATAACTTTGTGAAAGACATAGTTGCACGAGAAGAGGTAAACATGAAGTACATTTCTACGCAAGAAATTGTAGCAGATCCATTAACCAAGCTTGTTCCTAGAGATGTATTTGTTAGACATGTAAAAACTCAGGGATTGCGTAGATGTTAATGTGCTTACATATTATGATATGTATTTTTCCCAAATAATGTTTACTAATGTTAATACTCATTGATATTTGTGTTCAATGCTTACATGTTATTATGTTGATACGTGTTTAAACAAATATAATATTCGTTAGTATGAGAAGTATGTCGGACAAGTGAATGATTGGCCCTCTCACACGGGCAATCGCCTCCATTACTTTGTGTTAATGGGAGATGAGACAAATTTTTAAGCTAATTATCTGAGTGATAATTTAGAGAGCTCAAGCTTAAAAATTATGTAATGTCGTTATGAGGTCACTTTCTCTGTGATATGACCTAAGGTGAATAAGTTTATTTCACCTTACTTGTCTTAATGTCAGTTATGAGTTAGACATTGTGTTTGTTTGAACTATAATCTGTACGGTATTTTATGAGACATGCGCTCCATGGGAAATGAGAGAATACCGTAGCACATGTTTTCATACCATGTGTACATTTGTGACTATTGAGGGTAATACAAGTAAAGATCTCAGTCTTGATATTGTGTGAGACCCTTGAGATTATTTCAATCTCACATTGTACCATTTAGACTCTTGTCTGCTTCTTAAAACTTAGATTTGATGATCGCTATCTTGGAGTGTTACTGAAGGATCATGAGAGATTCGATCCGAAAGGACATCTCTGGAAAAGCGAATTGAATCAAGGTTGAGAGATTCGAGAAATGAGAAAGATCATTATATGAGTAATATCACATTAGATTGTATTCACTGGTCGACCAATTATGTGTTCTATGTGATCAAACATGATTGTGAATACAAAATAAATATTACATTCGAAAAGAGATCGAGAGAGATATAATGTGATAAATTATCGAGGATACTGCATACATAATCAACTATGGTTCTATCAATTTTTCGAGCAGCTATATATTCCTAACAGATGTATAGCAATTGAGCTCTCGAAGTATGCTGGTCGCACGACACAATTGAAAAGTATTAATTATTCTTGTAGAGATAATAAAAATTGTTGATCCCATCATGTGTGAGTGGGAGATGTTGGAAATTGTTGTTGATTGACATTATTTGGTGTTGTTAAATAACAACAATTAGTAATAATTTCATGTTGAAATTATTAAGTAACAACAAGAGTTGTTAATCAAATAATTAAGTAACAACAAGAGTTGTTAAGTAACAACAATTAGTAAAATGTTAAGTGGGGAACATATGATGGTAACATTTTTAGAAGGGTTAGAGAAAGTCATTATGCATCCAAATACATGTGATTACATAGTAATCAATGCATGTGATTAAATAGTAATCAATGATTAATAGTAATCTATGCATATGAGCTAATAGTGACTTGGTTTCCCTCCTATAAATAAAATCATTTGCTTATTGAGTTAAGCAATCAATTAAGTTTGATTAAGAGGTCTCTACAAATTTAAAGGTATGCAATTGTGTTGTGGTTAATATAGATTTATTTCAATTAGTTTGTAAATAAATTTAGGACTAATAATACATGTATGGTTAGATCCTAAGAGGACAAACATATAAATATATTAGGATTACGTTTCCTAACAATATATATAACATAAACAAATGCTATAATTTTGATTAACAAAAAAACAATTAAACAAAGATATATTTTTATAAAAGTGAGCAAAACCCAATGTGCTAGAGATTTTTTTTTTTTAAAGTCATAAAAAAAGACAAACAACTTTATAAGAAAAAATGCGACACTAAATTACAGGAAAACTACAATTTTTTTTTTGGTCAAAAAAATCAACCAATTTACAACAATGAAAGTACTTTTCACATTTTTATTTTATTTTCTTACAATTTAGCATTTTTAATATCATATAAAAGCTAGCAATTTAAAAAGATTCAAGAGATAAAGGTTTAATTTAAAAGCATCGATGTAATGTAACATGGCAATATCAACTTTCTGTCTCTTTCTCCTTTTCTATTCTTTCTTTTCTTTTTCTTTTTTAGCATTGTCGGTGGTCCTGGGCCTCCTTCAAGTCTTTTCAATCCCAACTAATATCATGCAACTATTAAGATTGGTAATTGCTTAGCCAAAACTAGGGTTGAAAATGAACGGATAAAATATATTAAAATCCAAGTTCTTAATAGTATTGTGTGTTTATGAGAGGATTGGATCGGATTTTAACTCGCTTGATATGAGACCGGAGCCGGGCCTAGCCCGAACCTAATTTTTTTTGAAAATTATTAATTAATAGTTGTATTTCTTTAAAAAATTGATATAATCTCAGTATAAAATAAATTTTTAAAAATTTACACCAAATAAAATACATTATAAATTCTAATTATTTAAAATTTTGAAATTTGAATCGCTGGATCAAAATCTAACGGTCCAGATCTTATATGATGGAAGGGGCTCTAGTTCGATCCCAATTTATATGTGTTTGTTGATATTTTTGCTTGGTTGGTACCTTTGCCTGTCTCATACGAGACTCCTGATTTAAATGTTTGCTGTCTTATTTCTTCATTTCATTAAAACTTTGAATTTAATGTAAACTTCATTGACAGAGCTAACACTTCCGTAGAAAATAAAAGAAATTCAAACTAAAGATTCAATTAAAAAAAAAAAAGTGAATGTAAGAAAAATAGGGGTTTAAAAATTTTCAGATTCAGTTAACATACATAATTTTTTATAAATTCATTTCATTTTTACATACAGAATGGTTCGTTCATAATTAGATCAAATAGTAAAAATATTATAGAATTTTATAAAAGTGTAAGAAAGAAAACATTTGAAAGTAAAAATATAAGACCACAAATTTTTGGGTTACAAGACACAAATTTTCATATATCTTATTGTAAAAAAAAAAAAAAAAGAATAAAAATAAATAAATATGAAAGAAAAAAACTAGATGAATTGAATTATTGATGGAATCACGATACAAGAAGTGACAAAATGATGTCTTTTCGATTGATAAAATGTAGTAAAGTAACATCGTTTATGGTAAATCGAGTGAAGGACCCATGGATGGATTTTGGCACTGAAATTGGACACGTGTAATGAGAAAATGACAGGATTATTTAGACCTGCATACTGTTAGGTTATGGTTCAAAATCGTAACCGAACCGTGTGGTTGTCGAACCGTAGATCAATGGTTCGATCTACGGTTCGATTGCGGTTTTGGCCAAAACCGAACAGCAATCGAACCTTAAACTGCTGAACCGTATGATTAAGTTCGATTTAAGGTTGGATCGGTTGCGGTTTTGGCCAAAGCCGAACCACAACCGAACCTTAAACCGGCCGAACCATGCGGTTCGGTTCAGTTTAAGGTTTAAAATCGTTTTTTAATAAATTAAATTAAATTGTTATAAAAATAATAAAAAAAAATTAAAAATTTATTAAAAAGTAAAACTAAAAGTGAACATTGATAATTTATTTATTATTTTGAAAAAAAAAAGCTTGCACTTACATAAGCCGCCTACGTATCATCTTGGGGCGTAGAGGAATCAAAGCTCACGTAATTCTATTCTATTTTATTTTTTTAATAATTTACTCATTAATATTTTATTCATCGTTATCCGAGGAAGGTGGTTCGACTCTTAAGTCTTCTGTTCCAGTTGTGTCTGTGTTATTACACAAATCTTCAAAAGTTACCGGCTGATTTTTTTGTTCAAGACGTTCCACCATACACCAATCATCAAGACACGTTTGAGCTTCTAACGTCTCCGGTTTCAACCTTGATCTTATGTCATCAAGAATATTACCGCTCATACTAAATGTATGCTCTACAGATACAGTTGAGACCGATATTGCTAATACCTCCATTGCAATCACGACCATGAGTGGAAACAATCCTTAATGTTTTTGCCACCAATCAAGAATAATAAATTGTTCACATACAAAGCACTTTTGGGAAACTCGAAATTTATTAATTTCTGAATTAGTAGTGGTGGAATTGGTGGACTTTGTTTTTTTTTTTTTTGCTGCATTAACCAACTTCTACCAACATGAAGCTTAGATTGTTCAGTTGGTGGTGCATTCATGAATTGTGTAGTATCAGCTATTTGAATATTATATCTACTAACATAATCATTGTATAAATCAAGTAAAGTTCTCCTAACATTATCAATAATTGAAGAAATAATCACAGTTCTTTCACCTAATAAAGCATAATAATTTAGTAAAACACTTTCCAAATCTTCAATTTTAAACCTTGAATCCAAAACAAAAACAACAAGATAAAATAATAGTATGTCTCTGTAATAATTAAGTCATTTTTCCTCATTGATGCAATATATTTTTTAATTACATTTGAAGGATCGTCAAAAATATTGTTAGGATCATCAAATTCGTTGTTATGATCATAAGAAACATTGTTAAGATCATCAAAAATATTATCAAATTCGTTACTATTATTATTAGGTTCGGCTAATACCCCAACAATATCAAGAATTGTAAGGAGAAAAATATTTGAAGTTGGATAATAAACACCACTTAAAATATAAGAATGTGACTGCCAATGATCACTTCATATGTCACTACAAATTGAAACACGACCTTTAAGTTTTAAAAATAATTCCCTTTATTATTTTGATATTTTGCATACAATTCCATCATTTTTTCTTTTACATGTCATCCTAGGGATTTTACATGCAACATGATTTAAAGTTTCATGTATTAAATTATTAAAAGACGTTTTTTCACAAAAAGTAAAAGCTAAATGTTCAATGACAATAAATTTAGTTAGATTATATTTTCATTGAATATAAGAAGAACCTGGACCGGAAGCAGAAAATCTTGTCATTTGTGTTTGTATTGTATCAATCCAAAACTCACATTTATGGGTATTCCTCGTATGACCCGTCATAGTTCCATACCCACCGGTGTGTGTAATTTTTTCCACAATAATTGTAGACCTATTCTTCTCACCAGTGACATCATTATCGACCAAAGTGAAATGTTTTGTCAACATTTCAGAACCTCGATTTCTCACTTGAATACGTGAAGTCGTTTTGCCGGTGGCATGTTGAGTGGTATCCTCGGCCTCAAGAATGTTAATGTTGTGTGTGATGAGCATGTCATTATACTGAAGAGATTGAGCTAATAAGAGAATAAATTGATTGAATATATGAGATTTGAGAAATTGAGAGATTGAGAAGAGTAAATGATTGTGGGTTTTGAAAAATGAGTTAAAGAATTATTTATAACGTATTTTGATTTTTTATGATGCCTAAAATGCCCCCAAAATATAATTATTGGGAGGGACAAATTAGATATTTTAAAATTTTATTATTATTAAAAAATATAGTTGTTACGGTTAGCGGTTGAAACCGTTATGGTTCGAACCAGAACCATAATTGTTACGGTTTCAATCGTTCCAACCGCCGGTTTGGATGGTTGGAATTTTGCATCAACCTTAACCGAACCTGACTTGACCGATTCGATTATGATTATGATTCGGTCGTATAATTAACAGTTCGGTTTACGATTGGTTAACGATTCAATTGCGATTCGATTACAGTTTCGAACCGCAACCGTGTGCATCTTTAGGAAAATGCATGCCTCCGATATCACAACATATCTTTACTCATCACTTACCAACCCAAAAATACAAGAAGAAGAAGAAGAAGAAGCAATTCATCTTGCTGAACTTGGGCTTGCTGTGCCCGGCAATGGAAGCCCAGGATTTGTTCAATTCGGCCTCCAATTAATCTACTTAGCCCATTCCAATGGGCTTACAGAATGGGTTCAACCCAATTTTAGTTGAGAGTGGAGCTTTTTACACTCCACTAAAATACTAATTACACTTCACCCTCGTTTTAATTTACCTATCCTTCATTTTCTCATGAGTAATAGAATCAT